>JAODAL010005648.1:0-141317 GCA_025379985.1 Phyllomedusa bahiana
AACCCTATCGGAATTTAAATGAAAACTTTAATAAAAAAGATTTCCCATACAATGTCTTACACTAAGTTTTGGGTAAACTTTACCCAGTGTTCTTTATAGATAGAGTTGGTCGTGTTCGCCCGCGGGGGCCCCCCCCCCGCTCCACCGCGTGAATTTTACAGCGGTGATGCTGCTTTAAAATTTTTGCTAACTACATAAAATGTCAAATTCTAATTAAACTAAATTAAGGAATACAGTAATAGTGAGGTTTCTCTGTCCCGAAAAGATAATTTCGTGGCTGTTTGGCACAGGCAGAGAGCAGGTCTTCCCTATGAGCGCTGGAGACATGGGCTAAAAAAGGAAAGTGTTTTTGAAAAACGAGGTCATGGTTTTTCAGCCAATTCAACCCATCAATCCCAGTATGGTGCACACACATCCCCCTGCTTATTCTGTAATTCATTTGCTGCCCAAAAATTACAGGAAGCGCGAAAAAGGGCGATCTTTAGTGTGCACAGATTTTTCCAATTATCGCATGATTGGAAATTTTGTCACCATAAAAACCTTGCGATTTCAATTTTTGTCGATAAAAATCGTCAAACTATTTGCGCATTCGAGACTCAGAGCTTTTTTTTGTTCCCCATGGAAAAAATTGAAAAGATTGTTTTTTTTGGGATAAATTTTCTTTCTCTTTTACCATTTTTGAGTACATATGATTTATTGAATACTATTTATTTCTGTTTTTATGAACAGTGTTTTCAGGGCTAATGTTGTGAAACAACTAACAACAGTTAGCCATTGCTCACCCATTGCTGTTGCAGCACCAGGATGTTTTTTTCTCAAAAATGGAAAAGTCCACAGCAAAAAAGTGTCATGCAGCAAAAAAAAAAAGTTTTTTTTTCCCTAAAAAAAAATAAAAAAAAATTCGATGTTTCCTTCGGGTGGGGAAAACAGAAGGTTATTAATGGTAAGAAGCAATTTTTTTTAAGATTTGAACACTGTAAGGCCAAAAGGGGTTTTTAAAAACATGAATGTTTCCCTTTTAAATTTTTTTTTCTATTTTTTCCCCTTTTTTGTTTTTTGTGTTGCATAAAATTATTTTTTTTGGTCTTTTTGGTTGGATGCAAGCATATGCAGTTAAATATGTTTGGGTCTTTAAATTTGGGAATTTTTGGGCTTGTGGTCCGTTTGTGTGGTTTCCCCGTTCCCAAGGGGTTTTTTTTTTTGGGGGGGGAAAATTTTCTTTTCATAGGGTTAAGGGCATTTTTGTGTTACTTGGGCATTTTTTCTTTTTGGGGGGGGTTCTTGGACATTTTCTTTCCCTATGGGTTGAGGGTGATCCGGCATTTTTTAGCCCCAAAAATATATTTAGGGGTAAAAAGTTTGGGAGAACCAACAAGGTGGCCCCAAAAATTTATTTCTTAAAATGCCCGTTGTTTTTTAAAAGCAGGCCCGGCTACCGAAGTGGGGATTTGGGGCCACGGGGTTGACGAGGGCCCCGCCATTCCCCTCTTAGGGTGACCTGCCCGCCCTGTATCTGAACTGGGCGGGGCGGGTAGGATTTTTTCCCCTCCCGGTCCCGAAAAACCTTGGGGTGGGGGGGGAGGGGGGGGGTGGGGGGGTACTCTGCCAAATGGGGCAAAAACCTTGGGGGAAAAAGGGGGAAGGAAAATTTTTTAAATTTTTTTTAAGGGGAAAAACCTCCCTAATGGGGGGCCAATATTTTTAACTGAGGGGGCTAAATAAACTGAGGGGCCTATTTTCCTCTTTTGGGGGGCCTATTACCCCTGTAATGAGGGGCCTATATATTGTAATGGGGGGGGCCCTTTTTATTATATTTGAGGGGTTTATATTTTCCTTGGGGGGGAAAAATTTAAAATATTCTATTTGGGGTTTTAATTTCCTGTTTGGGGGGGTTTATACCTGAAAAAGGGGGAAAATAAAATGAAAAAAAGGGGGGGCCCTATATAAACGGGGGGTTTAAAACCTCCAAATGGGGAAAATAAATTAAAACGGGGGCCCCTATTTTTTTGAAATTTTAAATCTAAAACCTAAAACGGGGGGGGAACATTTTGCCAAATTTGGGGGGGGGATTATAATAAAAATAAAATACCATTTTTAACCCCCAAAAAAATTTTAAAAAAATTTTTCCCAAAAAAACCTTTTAAAAAATTTTATTTTTCCCTAAAAACCCCAAACTAAAAAAACCATCTTTTTTCCCCCCAAAAAAAAATCCCCAATTAAAACCTTTTTAAACGAATGAGGAAACCTTTTGCGGGGAAAGGGGGGCCTTTTACCCCTGAAATTTGGGGGGGTTTTTTACCTTCCCCCGAGGGGCCCTAAAAACCTGCCTGGGGTTTTTTTCCGGGTTTTTTTGGGGGGGCCTTAAAACCCCCTTAAAAGGCCCTTAAATTAGCTTTGGGGAAAATTTTATTTTTTTTGGGGGGGGGGGGTTTGGGGGTTTTCCCTTTTTCCCGGGGGAAAAAAAAAAAGAGGGCCCATACCCCTCCTAAGGGATGGGAAAAAAAATCCCTTTTTGGGGTTCACCTTTTAACTACACCATCCCTCCAAAGGGGGCCTTTTAAAAGCCAATGGGGGTTTAGGGGTTTTTAAAATGGCCTTTAAATATGGGGAACTTGATTTTATCTGAGGGGGAGTTGAGCAACCTGGGGATTTTGTTTAATAAAAAAATTGAAAAGGAGGATTAAAATGTGTATGTGGTTTTTTTGCAGACTGGTGGGGCCCTCCCTAGTTCCCTACAAATTTGGTCAGTTTTATAGAGAATCGTTTTAATACAATTTTTGCGGAACAAGTAAAAATTTTTGTACTAGGATCACTTGTACAAATACCCCGGTGAGACAGAAAAAAAAAAAAATTTAAAAAGCATTATATTTTAAAAGTTTCTGATATAAAAAAGTGGAATTGTTCTTTGTGTAGTCACCTCACTTTTGCTATAAAATTGGGAAAAAAGGTGGAAAAGTCTACGTGAAGGAAAAAAATTATTTGATCCCTTTCTGATTTTGTGAATTTGCCCACTGACAAAAACATGAAGGGCAACATGTATGAAAATTGTCTAGGTCTAAAAACGAACTTTGTTGCCCATAATTTCAGATAGTGATCTGGACAAATGAAAGAGATGCTCTGATTGGTTCCTATGGGACAAAAGGGGATTTTTGATTAGACGTTTTTTACTGTGGCCGAAAAAATCTATAATTTTTTGGGGCTAGTTTAAATTTTAACATTGAGGGAAGAAAACAAAATAAAATCCAGAAATCACTTGTATAAAATTATATAATTTTTTTGCATTTTTCTGGGAAATTAAATATTTGATCCCCTCCAACCATTAGAGGGTTTGGTCCCCGCAGACCGGTAGATGCTCCAATCAATCGTAACCCGCATTAAAAATGCTGTCTTAAAAAGTCCTTGTAACGGACGAAGGTAGTGGGCCACTGGGCCACCCCAAGCGGGGTACGGGCCACAAAGGGAAACGGAGTCTAAGTGGGTCCCGGTTTTCACCAGAGCCCGCCGCAAAGCGGGATGGACTTGCTGCAGCGGGATTCCACCAGGTCGCTACCCCTGAGGTGACTTGCTTGCGGTCGTAGCCGAGGTGCGGTGTAGAACAGAATCGGCAGGCAAACTCGTAGTCAGGGACGGGCCAGAAGGTCAGGACAGGCAGCGAAGGTTCGTGGTCGGAGAACGTAAGCCGGAGGGACTGGTACACGGAAACGGCAACCGGAACACAGACAAGGCTTCTTAGCATAGGTATGGGCACTATGGATTCGGCAAAGTGCTTCCGGCAGGTGGGGCAATATATAGGGTCAGCGGCCGGCATCGCCAATTACCGGCGCATTGGCCCTTTAAATCCAGGAGAGCTGGCGCGCACGCCCTAAGGAGCGGGGCGGCGCGCACCGGCCGGCACAGGCACGAGGAGGCAGGAGCGTGGCTGGGTAAGTGTTTGCGCGGACCGCCGCACTGCTCGCTACGGGCGCGAGGGGGCACCCCGGGGAACAGGTGACAGTCCTGTCCACAGACTCAATGAATCAGTCAGACTCTAACCTCTACAACAAGGGCAAGACCAAAGAGCTTTCTAAGGATGTCAGGGACAAGATCATAGATCATAAGGAAGGTGATAGATCAGCCCAGAACTACTTGAGGGGAACTTGTTTATGATATCAAGAAAGCTGGGACCACAGTAACCAAGAAAAAAATTGGTAACACATTATGTCGTAATGGTTTAAAATCCTGCAGTGCCCACAATGTCCCCCTGCTCAAGAAGGTACATGTGCAGGCCCGTTTGAAGTTTGTCAGTGAACACCTGGATGATCCTGTGAGTGATTGGGAGAAGGTGCTGTGGTCAGATGCGACAATAATTGAACTCTTTGGCAATAACTCAACTCGCGGTGTTTGGAGGAAGAGAAATGCTGCCTATGACACAAAGAACACCGTCCTCACTGTCAAGCATGCCTGTGGAAACATTATATTTTGGGCGTGTTTCTCACCACATAAATGGGAGAATGGATGGAGACATGTACCGTAATCCAGAGTGACAACCTCCTTCCCTCCGCCAGGACATTAAAAATGGGTCGTGGCTGGGTCTTCCAACAAGACAATGACCAAAACATACAGCCAATGCAACAAAGGAGAAGATCAAAAAGAAGCACATTAAGGTCATGGAGTGGCCTAGCCAGTCTCCAGACCTTAATCCCATGGAAAACTTATGGAGGGAGTTGAAGCTCTGAGTTGCCAAGTGAAAGCCTCAAAATCTTAATGATTTAGAGATGATCTACAGGCATGGACCAAAATTCCTCCTGACATGTGCGCAAACCTCTTAATCAACTACAAGAAACATCGTCCTGCTGTGCTTGCCAACAAAGGTTTTGCCACCAAGTATTAAGTCTTGTTTGCCAGAGGGATCAAATACTTATTTCTCTCAGAAAAATGCAAATAAATTTTATATAAATTATATAATGCGATTTTCTGGATTTTTCTTTGGATATTCTATATCTCATTGTTTAAATTAACATACCTTAAAATTATAGACTCTTCGGGCAACATGTATGAAGATCGGTGCGTTGGAGCGCCTGTTTTCGCCAGATCGAATGTGAAAGCTGCGCCTCATGTATGTCGGTGCCCAAGGTGCGGTCATACATGCGGTGTAAAGTCTCCTGCGACTCGCCAGTGTGTGAGGCGCAGTGTGGGACTTAGGCGCAGAATAAACAGGCTGGAAAACAGCGATAAATCATTAAACATGTTAGTAAATAGCAAAAAGAGTTGTCTTTCAAATGAATTAATGAATAAATAGATAAATCAAAGCTATCTAAAAGCAAATAAATGTAGTGAAAAAGTGGATCATTTAAAATGAAAGGGAAAATATATAAGATCGCTCAAGAAATAAATATCAGCTCTCAGCTCCGTAAGCCATGGAGTATGAATCCAAAAAATCTTTTTTATTAGGTGTAAAACATTATCTGAAAAAGAGCTAAAACCTTCTAAAAAAAATACCTAAATAAAATCACTAACAAAAAATCAATAACGGCGCAACAACAGGAATTGGGATATCGAAAATTGCCGGGAAATACAGTAATTCAAATTCTGTAAGCTCTTCTCATTGGTCAGCATAAACCAGCAAATCAGAATAGGAGCGACAGTGACCCATTATAACCTATGGAGAAGTATTGACCAATCAAATGAAAAGGTGGGACAGTTCAAAATACTGTAAAAACCCAGAAAAGAGCTGATTGGTTGAACAAGCCGCTACTTTGTCCCATTGAAGTCTATGGAGAGATGGGGGCAATGAAATCTCAGCGCCTTGCGGCATGGAGTATTAGTAAATAAATCGTTTTTATTAAGTGTAAAACATTCTCTGTAAAAGAGCTGAAACATTCTATAAACAGACATAAATAAAATCACTAACAACGCGTTTGTCGGTCACCGTGAGTCTTATCATTTGATTTCGGGCATGTACAGTTTTATTATAGATTGCATTAGAAAACCCATAAGAGCGTTGCTCGCTCTCCCATTGGCCCAAACAATCGCACCTCTTTCAACTTAGCCAATCACAAACAGAGCTCACTCTGCATTTCTTTTCCCCATAGAACTCTATGAGATAAGTAGCTCACCCGCTGATTAGCTAAGCAGGACGAGCCCCTCTTCCCCCCAACCATTCACAGTACTAGAATATTTTAGGGCACCCTTCTATCGCGCCCTTCTTGCTCCACTCAAAATAGACGCATTACATATGATTGGTGGATTTATATCTGCCGCCTGGTCTCAACCAATCTGCTCTTTTCTGCCTTTTTTATTGTATTTTGAACTGTCCCTCTTTTTCATTTGATTGGTCAATACTTCTCCATAGGTTATAATGGTTCACTGTCGCTCCTATTCTGATTGGTTGGTTTTTGCCGACCATTGAGAAGAGCTTATAGAATTTGAATTACTGTATTTCCCGGCAGTTTTCTATATCCCAATTCCTGATGTAGCACCGGTGATGGCGACAAACGCGTTGTTAGGGATTTGAGTGATGTATGTTTTCAGAAGGTTTTAGCTCTTTTACAGATATTTTACGCCTAATAAAAACGCTTTTTTTAATCATACTCCATGTCTCACGGAGCTGAGAGCCGAGATTTCATTGCCCCGATCTCTCCATAGACTACAATTAGAGATGGGCGAATTTCTCGAAATTCGGTTCGCTCACTACGCCGAATTTCCCGACAAAAAATAACTTTGTTCCGAATTACTCCGGGATGAATCACGTTAAAAAACAGCTCTTTCCAGGCTGCACAGAGCCTGCATGGTGCTGTAGAACGTTGTGCCATGCTTAAATATTCAGAGGGAGCTGATTTGGTCTTCATACAATGTTGTGTTTTAGTATGACACGCACATGACTGCCGCCGCTCTTAGAATCGCTTCACTATAAAATTCCCTGGGCACTTAAAAGGGTAAAACTAACCAAAAAACTCAAGCAGGAATGTAGCCTGATAAAGTCATGGCAGCGACAGCTGGAAAAAAACAAGCTGAGGGCTCAGGTGGCAACATCAGTGACAGAGAATGGAGGTGACGGCGGCAGCCACAGCAGCATGAGATCAGAGAGTGGCACAATGACATTCTGGAGGTGGCAAAAACAGGAGTAGGCCAAAGAGTGGCACAATGACACAGTGTGGAGTTGACGGCATCAACAGCAGCAGCAGCATGAGGTCAGACAGTGGCACAATGACATTCTGGAGGTGGCAAAAACAGGAGTAGGCCACAGAGTGGGACAATGACACAGTGTGTCTGTCACGGCAGCAGCATGAGGTCAGAGAGTGGCACAATGACACAGTGTGTAGGTCACAGCAGCAGCATGAGGTCAGACAGTGGCACAATGACACAGTGTGTAGGTCACAGCAGCAGCCACAGCAGCAGCATGAGGTCAGACAGTGGCACAATGACACAGTGTGTAGGTCACGGCAGCAGCCACAGCAGCAGCATGAGGTCAGACAGTGGCACAATGACACAGTGTGTAGGTCACGGCAGCAGCCACAGCAGCAGCATGAGGTCAGACAGTGGCACAATGACATTCTGGAGGTGGCAAAAACAGGAGTAGGCCACAGAGTGGGATAATGACACAGTGTGTAGTTCCCGGCAGCATCCACGGGCAGCAGCATGAGGTCAGACAGTGGCACGATGACACAGTGTGTAGGTCACGGCAGCAGCCACAGCAGCAGCATGAGGTCAGACAGTGGCACAATGACACAGTGTGTAGGTCACGGGTGCAGCCGCAGCATGAGGTCAGACAGGGCACAAGACATTCTGGAGGTGGCTTAAAAACAGTAGTAGGTCACAGAGTGGCACAATGCAGAGAGTGGAGGTGACGGCGGCGCAGCATGAGGTCAGACGGTGGCACAATGACATTCTGGAGGTGGCAAAAAATGGAGTGGCCACAGAGTGGCCCCAATGACAGAGAGTGGGGGGGTGACGGCCGGCGCAGCATTAGGTCAGACACTGGCACAATGACATTCTGGAGGTGGCAAACAGGAATAGGCCCACAGAGTGGCACAATGACCCCAGTGTCAAAGGTCACGGCAGCAGCCACAGCAGCAGCATGAGGTCAGTCAGTGGCACAATCACATTCTGGGGGGTGCAAAAACTGGGAGTAGGCCCACAGTTGGCACAATGACAGAGGAGGGAGGGTTTGACGGGCGGCAGGAGAAACAGCATGAGGTCAGAGAGTGGCACAATGACACAGTGTGTGACACAGTGTGGAGGTGGGTAGCAATACCAATCCCTGGTTACTCCCATTGTCCATCACCATGGTTCTGATTTTGCATTTGGGCGCGGAGAAAGCCACACATCGATTCTTGCTGCATGACGCGGAGCGGGTTCCTCCCCTGTGTGACTTCGTTCGCCGAGGCAAGCCAGGTGGGAGAACTGCGTGACACCCCTGTGCCTACACATGTGGGATGATGGAGCAGTACTTGTGGAGGCTGAGATGGTGGTGGTGGATAAGGTGGAGGAGGCGGACATTGGCGCAGGAGCCGTTGTTTGACATCGTGTAGGAGGGGAAAAACGCCGTTCCCGTTCAAGTTGTTGGTGTGCTTGGGGAGGAAGCAACATCACCCAGTGGGCCGTAAAGGAATGTAGGGCCCCTGACCGTAGTTACGCCCCAGAGTCTGCGCTGCGTGCCCCTTTGGGAAACAAACCGAAAAGTAAAGGGACGGGGCCACCTTTTTTTTTAATATTTATAAAGTCCCTGGTACCCCTTTTTGGGAAAAAAGAATTCGGCTTGGAACTCTCCATCTGGTCGGCAAAAGCCTTTATTCTCTGAACAGTGCGAGTCCACTTTGGGAAAAGGGAGGGTCTGCGTACCAAAAAATTGGACAGGAGCCGGAGGCGCTGACCTTAGGATGGTTGGACGCTTCTGTTGTCTCTTTGCAATCGCCTGCTGAACGACTGCTGGCCCCAAATGATTTAGCGGGAAAGCAGGGTTTGGCCGGGAGATGATGTCAAAAAAAAAAACGCCCCCTTCTCAGAGGTGGTGGGTTGATGGTTGCAATGGACGCGTGCCATGGGTATGCTGTTTGCTGTTGCTGCGGCAGCGGATGCCCACCACATTGAGCTAAGTTTCTCCAGGCCCCAGATAGGGGACGCTGCTGTGTTGACGAGGGCCGTTGGGTGAAAAAACGTTAGCTCCCGGGCCACACTTCACTTTCTCCCCCACAGATTCTACTAACCCATATTCGGCTCCCCCTGTACCATACTTTCTTGGACCTGCGAAGCGGGTTTTTTCCCCCGTGGTCGTTTTGCTCCGCCCTCACATGTGTACCCTGTGACTCACGAGCACACTCCCACTTCTGGCTGCGCGCTGTTGACGCGCAAGCTGAGCCCTTTTCCTGACGATGATAAAGCCTTGCCCCCGGCTCCCAAGTTGCGGTCGGCTAATCTATCTTTTTGTGTTTCATCGTCACTGTGTCCTCATACCGGTTTGGTATGCAGAGGCTTCCCCTCACAACTGACCTCCCTGCCCCTCTCAACTCTATACTTTAAAGCCTACTGAAGAAGCAGGGGATATTTGGGCCCCTTTCTTCGGCAAGTAGCGCTGATGCCCTCTCAAATTTTTCATTCGCTATTGTGGGAGGAGCCCCGATCAAAGTGATCTCTGGCTGAGGGAACCGGATGGGGCAAGGGGGTTGAGGGGGTGGGGCCACTGCCCATCTCCCGGGCCCTGTCAACTAAGGTTGGTTGACATTCCCACGACTCTTTGGTGGGGTTGTCAGATGTCATCTGGGGGGGGAATGGATGATTAGTAACCAATCAAGAACCCTTGGGTTGCTGGTCAGACACAGCCCCTAGATGACAGCGGCAGTTGTGGCTCACCGAGTGACCCCTGCTGCGACGTCCCCCTTTCTGTGTGGGGGCCTGGGCCTGGTTGTTTTTGCCCCCTGCCCTCGAGGTGAAGAGCCTTCCCCCTCTCTGTCTGACAACTGTTTGTTCTAAAATGTACGAACTGTTTGATGAAAATTGTATTGATAAATACAACCCTGTTTTTTGATCCAAATTAACCCACAAAGAAGCTTGGGTAACCCTTTGGTTTAAAAATTGCGCCCCCAGAAAATGGGCAGGAAAAATTGACTTTTTGTGCGTTTAAAAATCTGTGATTTTTCGAGTTAAAAGCACAAAAGGCTTAATTAACCTTGGTGAATTAGTACAATTTTTTCGTGGGGTGAAAAAAAAACTTTTCTGAGCACAAACTGCAGAACAACGCTTAATTAACCCTGGATTTTAAATTGTGCCAAACAATTGGGAGCAAAAAAAACTATGGTTTGTAGGTGTTACAATGGGGTTTTTACGTTTAACAACAAGAGAATAAATTGAAATTTAACGTTCGCTTGTGAATTAGGTTACGGGAAAAAATTTATTTTTTTTGGCGGTGAAGACGGTTTATTTTAGTCACCACAGCAAAAAAACAACGCTTAATTAACCCCTGGATTTTAAAAGCACCAAACAATTGAGCAACCACAAACTACGGCTTTGTAGGTGTTACAATGGCTTTTTTCTACGCTAACAACAAGGGGAAAAATTTTTAATGAACCTTCGCTTTTTTAATTGGTACAGGAAAAAATTTATTTTTTGGCGGGGAAAGACGGTTTTTTTTATTTCCCCCACAGAGAAAAACAACGCAAATTTAAAAACCCCTGGATATAAATGGCGGCAAAAAAAATTGAGAACCACAAATACGAGCTTTTTTTGGCTGTTTCAATGGCGTGTTTTCTAGCTACACAACAAGAGAAAAAATTTGTTTTTTAACCTTGTTTGAATTAGGCGCGGGGAAAAATGGTTTTTTTTGGCGGGGAAAGAGGGTTTTTATTTTTAGTCCACGCAAAAAAAATAACGCTTAATTAACCCCTGGATAAAAATTGGGGCCATAATTGACAAACCACAAAGCTACGAGCTTTGTAGCTGTTCAATGGGTGTTTTCTACGTACAAACAAGAAAAAAAAAATTGTAATTAACCTTCGCTTGTAAATTGGTCAGGAAAATGTATTTTTTGGGGGGTGAAAGCAGTTTTTTTTAGTCCCCCACAGCAGAAAAAAAAACGCTTTTTTTGTAAATTGTAAATTGGGCCCCCCAAAATTTTAAAGGCAACCCAAACTACGAGCTTTTTGTAGCGGTTAAATGGGTGTTTTTACGCTACACAACGAGAATAAATTGTAATTAAACCCTTTTCGTTTGTGAATTAGGCTGCAAAAAAAATTTTTTTTTTTTGGGCGGTGAAAGACGGTTTATTTTGTCACCCAGCAGAAAAAACCACGTTTAAATTTAAACCCTGAATGAAAAATTGGGAAAAAAAAATTGAGAAACCCACAAACTACGAGTTTTTGTAGGTGTTACAATGGGTGTTTTTCGCTACACAACAAGAGAAAAATTTTAAAAAACCCTTCGTTGTGAATTAGGTACGGAAAAATTTATTTTTTGGCGGTGAAAAGGGTTTTTTTTAGTCCCCCAAACAGAAAAACAACGTTTAAATTCCCCCCTGGATGTAAATTTCCTTTACGTCTTGGGAAGAAAGTTTTTCATAAACATGAAAGGGATTTTTTACTGTAAGAGCAGTGGAAAGGAATTCTCTGCCAGAGGGATGGTTTGGTGAATTCAATAACGAGTTAAAAAAAGGGTTGGATGCATTTTGGAGCGTAATAATATAACAAGTTTTATAGTGACTAGGATTCGGAGAGGGGTCTTGATCCGGGGATTTTTCTGTTTGCCAGATTGGGTCAGGAAGGGAAATTTTCCCTAAAATGGGGGCAATTGGCTTCTACCTCTTTGGGGGTTTTTGCCTTCTTCGGAAAAAACACCTTAGCCAACGGTGAACTAGATGGACGACTTGTTTTTTTTGCCTTTACAAATATGAAATATAAAACTTTGAATTGAGAAAACACAAACTACGGGGCTTTGTAGATGTTACAATGGGGTTTTCTACGTACCAACAAGAGATAAATTGAAATTAACCTTCGGTTGGAATTGGCTGCAGGAAAAAGGGATTTTTGGTGGTGAAAGACGGTTTTTTTTAGCACCAAGCAAAAAAAAAACAACGTTTTAATTAACCCCGGGTTTAAAATTTGCCCCATAAAATTTGAGCAACCAAAGTACGATTTTTGTAGATGTTACAAGGGCGTGTTTTCTACGTACAAACAAGAGAAAAAAAATTGAATTAAACCCTTTCCCCTTTTTAAAGTAGGTACAGGAAAAATTTTTTTTTGGCGGTGAAAGACGGTTTATTTTAGTCCCCACGCAGAAAAAAAAGCTTAATTAACCCTGGAGGTTTTAAATTGCGACAAACAATTGAGCAACCACAAAACTTCGAGTTTGTAGGTGTTACAATGGCGTGTTTTCGCGTAAAAAAGAGAAAAAAAATTTGAAATTTAAAACCTTCGCTTGTGAATTGGCTGCAGGAAAAATGTATTTTTTGGTGGTGAAAGAGTTTATTTTGTCACCAAAGCAGAAAAACAATGCTTAATTAACCCCTGGATGAAAATTTGGGCCCCCAAAACAATTGAAAACCCACAAACTACGAGTTTGTAGGTTTTACAATGGGTGTTTTCTACGCTACCCAACAAGAAAAAAAATTGTATTTAACGTTCGCTTAGATTAGGCTACGGGAAAAAATGTTTTTTTTTTTGACGGGGAAAAAAAGAGGGTTTTTTTTAGAAAAACCACAACACAGAACAACCTTAATTAACCCCCTGGATGTAAATTGCGAAAAGAATTGGCGCAAAAATGAAGTGGTATTTTTATTGAAAAAACGTGTTTTTTAAATGAATACAACGGGAACAGGTTGACCCCCCTTTGGATATTCAATGTGCTGTGAGCAGATAGCATTAAAATGTATAGCGCTGCATTGGCGCACACTGGACTTCAGATCCAATACCCACAAAATCAGAAATAGAACGTTTAAGAGAAGCTTTTTAGACAAGCTGAGACTCCCCCCAAAATTGCTGTATAAAAATAGTTCTTCAGTAAAAGCTATTACAAGCAGTCGCGGCAGCACCTTTCCCTAAATCGTACAGTGAGGCGGTTGAGCTCCCAGCGTGCGCCTTGACTTATATAGTGCCGGGGGACGTACAGAATCCCGCCCCGGGTTTGTTTGGGTTATCTCTGCACATGCATGCAGGCTTGCCTTCTTCCTCCCGAGTGCTTTGCCCCATGTAACGCCATGTGCTCGCAGCCATTTTATCAATCAAAGACACTTCGTTCCCCGAAGTCCCCAAATCGACTTGTTCAGAAACCCGAAGTTTTCCTGAAATTCTAAACGAATTCCACTTCGTTAGAATCAATTTGCCCATCTCTAACTACAATGGAACAAAGTAGCTCGCACTCTGATTGGCCGGGATAGGCAAGCCCCTGCTAGATCAACCAATCAGCTCTTTTCTGCCTTCTTTACTGTATTATGATTATGAACTGCCCCGCCTTTTCATTTGTTTGGTCAATACTAGTCCATAGGTTTTAATGGTTCACTGTCGCTCCTATTCTGATTGGCTGGTTTATGCCGACCAATGAGAAGCGCTTACAGAATTTGAATTACTGTATTTCCCGGCAGTTTTCTATATCGCAATTCCTGATGTAGCACCGGTGATGGCGACAAACGCATTGTTAGTGATTTTATTTATGTATGTTTATAGAAGGTTTTAGCTCTTTTACAGAGAATATTTTACACTTAATAAAAACAATTTATTTAATAATATTCCATGTCGCACGGAGCTGAGATTTCAGTGCCCCCATCTCTCCATAGACTACAATGGGACAAAGTATCTCGCACTCTGATTGGCCGGGATAGCCAAGCCCCACGCTATAGTTCAACCAATCGCTCTTTTTCTGCCTTTTTTACTGTATTTTGAACTGTCCCGCCTTTTCATTTGATTGGTCAATACTTCTCCATAGGTTATAATGGTTCACTTTTGCTCCTATTCTGATTGGTTGGTTTCTGCTGACCAATGAGAAGAGCTCACAAAATTTGAATTACTGTATTTCCCGGCAATTTTCTATATCGCAATTGCTGATGTAGTGCCGGTCATGGCGACAAATGCGTTGTTAGTGATTTGATTGAAGTATGTTTTTAGAAGGTTTTAGCTCTTTTTCAGATAATGTTTTACACCTAATAAAAACAATTTTTGGAATCATACTCCATGCCTCACGGAGCTGAGAGCTGAGATTGATTTCTTTTGCGATCTTATATATTTTTCCTCTTATTTTACGTTCTCGCTTCACTTCGCCTCCTCCGGCTCATTTAGACCACAATCAACTAGGTCTGCCTGTCGGAGCTGCAATGAACCTGTCAGGGACCAGTCAGTGGCACACGAACAGACACAAACAGAGTGAGGCCCTGATACTGGTCCCAACCACTGTCCCTGCCTTTTGGGGTGCCCGACTCCTTAATAGGTCGGCCCCAACCAGAAGACTAGGAGCTACACTAATTAAGTGCAGACACAGGACACAGACAAACAAAGATAGAACACAATAAAGAGGGGTCAGACTAGCCAGGTCAATGCCAGTAGGGAGCAGAAGTACAAAATCACTGAGAGAAAGAGAAGTCAGTAGCAGAGCAGGGTCAGAATACCGGTCGGGCGCAGCAGTACAAAATCACTAAGCGAGAGAGGAGGTCAGTAGCACAGCAGGGTCAGATACCAGAAAGTAATACAGAAGGCAAACATTTAGCAATATGCAAAAAGACCTCTTAGCAGGCAAAGAGGGAAAGGGAGAAGTGATCCTTTAAATAGGGAACCAAGGAAGGCAGAATTGAGGTCATAGGGGGAAAAAAACACCAGACCGGATAGGACAGAAGGTTGTCATCAAAAGGAGAAAACAATTAACTCAAAGAGTGCTGGAAAGGGTTCCTGGCCAGGGCGTTGGCCAGAAATCAATCAAGCAAAACAGTGAGGAGAACACAGTTCACACTAGTGAATACAATTCCAAGCATCATGTGAGAAACCAGGGTTTCCGTCGCAACGGCCGCGGTCGGCGACCAGAGCCCAAAGCTGAGGCTCTGTCAGGCATGATCATGACAGAACCTCACTTTGCCGAACCCGCGATCATGCCTGCCTTGGAGTATTTGAAAGTGCCATGTCCAGCCCCAGAAAAAACACAACGTGCCCATTGCACGCCCCTTCATGTTAGGCGTAGCTGAAAGTGGCGAAGCTTGCGCCTAACATCGCATCCCTGCGTCCGACAGGGGATTCGGATCAATGAGCCGCAGTTTTCGCCAGAAAACAGGCGCAACTCCCAATCATACATGTCACCCTTCATGTCTTTGTCAGTGGGAAAACTTACAAAATCAGCAAAGGATCAAAAAATTATTTCTTTCACTGTATGCACCCTAAAATGGAAAATGATACAAATAAAAACCTTAACCCCATAACAACTTATCCCTGATACAGCTTAGCTGACAGAAAGAGGTTATTGGTCTAAAAAAAACCCTAGTAAAACACATGAAACACTCTTTATAAATCTGGTATCAATGGAATTCTTCTGACCCACATAATAAAGATGTGTCTTTAATACCACAAAAAGAAACCCCCAAAACACCTTTTTTTCCCCTGCTCATCCTAGGCTTTTTTTGGTGGGTGGGAACACACACCCTTCGGCTGTATGGGGCCCGGAAATTTCTGATGGGAATGGGTGGGCTGGCAAGCCGGGCCCAGCGCGCACACAATGCTGAAAAACGCCTGGGCCCTCTGTCTCAGGCGCTCAGAGGCATATCTGCGCGGGCCCCCAGCGGAGCAGAACGCCACTGGCGCCGGCTCCACTATTCTACCTAGTAAGTCTAAGGCCTTCGTCAGAACGAAGGTGTGGACCAGATGGAGAAGAAAAGGGACTGAGAGCGATCCAACTGAAAAACGTCACCTGTTAGTCACTAAATGTACCTGGACTAAAATCACTTATATGTATGCAAAGTGTAATGGTTTATATTCAGTATTGGTGTGGCAGTATTGTTCAGCTTCTGTATAGTGGTGATATATGTTCATGGTATTGCTGTATTATTCAGTCACTATATGGTGGTGATATGAGCTCATGGTGTGGCAGCATTATTTACTCACTATGTGATGGTGATATGTGTTCATGGTGTGGAGGTATTTTTCAGTCACTGTGTGTGCTGATATTTGATCATGGTGTTGTGGTATTATTCAGACACTATTTGGTGGGGATATGTGGTCATAGTGTGGTGGTATTATTCAGTTACTATGTGGTGGTGATATGTGGCAATGATGTGGTAGTATTTGGTCTTAGTGGAATTTTTGGTAACTTAGCCTTGGGATTCTGATTTTATGTAGCTATGTAATTTGGTAAATGTATGACCATTATTTAGTGGTTTTATACTCAGTACTTTGTGTCATAGCTGTTGATATATTTTTATTTATATAAAATGTATAAATCGCAGAGGGGGCATATATCTTAAGACCTTTTGGGCAACATGTATGCGCAGACAGGCCAGTTCTAAATAGGTTTAAGGTAGCGTAGAATGTGCCAGAATGTATGAACCTGTTCTTCTGCAGGTCATACATACAGATGTATTCTAGTGCTCAGGCTCAGGCAGACCACCTTTAACTTGGTCTGGCTGTTCTAACTGTTCTATACCTAGATTTGGCATCAAAGAATCATGAATGTGTCTACTTCTATGAATGTGGTGTGACGCCCCCAGAACGCCCCAAATCTTTGGCGCATAAAATGTGTCTTTTGCGCATTACAAAGGGACTTATCGTGCCAAAGACTGGAGTGCACCTGTTCATACATTCTTTTTTGGCTCAAAGTACACCAGAAAACTGGCCCAGCCCCGTTCGTACATGTCGCCTTTTATGTTTACCACTGGTGTTCTGCTACAAGTAGGTGAGGGAGATTCAGAAGCCCCAGCGCTCCACCTTGATTACAGATTAGTGTGATAATGTCATCACATCGGTCTGTAAAAGTTGAAGAGAGAACGGGCAGGACACCATACTGGTTGCGCAGACAGCAAGGCAAAGTGGGCCCCTCAAATAAACTCCTCTGGTGGGCCCTTGGCACTCCAGCCTGATGCTGATTACAAGTGTATATAACATTAGTGTGTGTCATTGCTATGATTAAGATTGGTTATGTTTGAAACCTTATGTTTGTTGCCTGTTGCCCTCGGCATATGTTTTATTTTTACAAGGAATAAAAAACTTTTTTTTTATATTTTAACCAAACTCAACTTGCTGGATACTAATGCTGTGAAAGTATATCAGTCAATAACGGATACCACCCTACAGCTAATTTTATATGCCCAACTGCTGTACTGGGAAATCACCAAACCATAACTGCATGGTACAGTGGTCAGTGCTGTACAGATACTGCAAAGACTTGGAAAGGGTTAATAAACAGTGCTGACAATTTAAAGCATCAAAACTATATTGAGGAAGTGTAGGCTGCTATACATGACTCTCTCTTTTGCTGATGGCTGCAAAGTTTTTTTATTAGAAGGTTCCAACTTGTAAAGAGAAATGCTTCTGTTAATAACACTATGTTAAGAAGTTGCAACTTCTGCAGTTCTCTGATTATCATTACCGTGGCTGCAGAGCTGAAGCTTCATTTTCCATAATTAAAATAGTGAATGTCACAGATCTTGTTTTGTTAAGAATATCTTTTCAAGATTACCAGGAAGGAATGATGTTCTTGACATTGAGGCAGCTATATACAAAGAGCCGAAAGCATGTAAAGCTTTGGACAATTTACTGACACATAACCCTATGGGAAACTGAGATTAGCCTTAAAATAATAAAAATTTTAAACCACTGGTACTGCAAATTTAAAATGTTGTGAATTAATATTAACTTTTACTGAATTACAGCTGTACATCTTCATTAGGATACAAAAAATAGTTTTGTGTCTTCACCATCATAAGAAATCTAGTGTAACCGATAACCGATCGATAATACATGATAAAGACCAACGGCTTATCTATGCAGTTAATGTGTAAGATTCTTCAAGATTTTTTCTAGGTATAATTATCTGTTCACATTAAGTAGATGAACATATTTCTATTCAATTATGATAATATAGAAAGGAATCATACACTGGCTTCCAGAAAGCTGTCCATCTGATTAGGTTGCTTTTAAAGGAGTTGTCTCATTACGAGCTTTCAGCCTGTCAGTGTCCCTGGTAAGTTGAACTGAGGGGCGTGCTAGCTTGTCTGTCTCTTCTGCTCTTCCCCCTCACCATCAGCACAACGGCAGCTACGTAACTTTCTATACAGGGGGGGGGGGAGGGGGTTTGCTCTCAGAGTTCACCCTGTGTGTTGCCTGCCTAGGTCTGTTGCAGGAGAGGGCTGATCTATGAGTGTAGAGAGGAAGGTGAAGTGGTGTGCAAAACAGAGCAGAGGGGATGCATGTGTTTCTATATCCCCTGCTTAGCTTACAAGTCCACATCTCCAGCAAACAACAAGGGAAGTGTTACTATCCCTCCGGATGTCTCACTAATACTGGAGAACATAAAGTATTCACATGCCTGATCTCTATAGTATTAGTTATAGTCACGTTCCAAAGACAATATCATGATTTAGTAACAGACAGGGTCACTGCTGTCACATCTATCTGTGTAGAGCTCAGTAGGAAGCAGGGACAAACAGGGTTAAGCCAGGCAGCAAGGACACAGACGCCAGAGCCCTCCTCCCCTCCCAGAAGCATTCTGTGTGGGGGGGCTCTCTGCTCCGACCTGTCTTCAAAGGTGATGAGTCATTCAGCCCTTGACAGCCAGTAAGATAAGGATCAACAGGTCAGCTGCTATAGAAATTTGAGGAGCTGATTGTAGTAATACTAACAGGGCTAGCTCAAAATCAGTAGGAAAATTTGTAATGAACATATATTGCAAAGCTGCTTGTTTTTTAAAGATCTTTAAAATTAAAACCCAATCATTGTAGCGAGACAACCCCTTTAAGTACAATTATTTTAAATGGAATAAAGAAAAGAGCTTGGATTTTGCTTAAAAGGTAAATAGAAAAAGGACAAATGAGGAATGCTTTATTGATTTGAGGAGTAAATTTAGTGAAAAGCCAAAACTTATTTTAAAGAGGTTGTCCAAGTTATAAAACAAAATTACACACAGCTGACTCAAATAGAGTAGAACTATTATATCTATGCGGTGGCTGCCCAAGTACATCCCATAAATACGGTGAAATAATTTAACAAGTACAGCACTCATTGAGTGCTGTGTACAATCATTGTCGCCCTTAGGCTATGTTCACATGGCTTAAATTGGGATGTATTTCGCGACATATTTCGCGTATGCTCAATACATGGCGAAATACGTCCCAATAATTATGGTAATCCACAGTTCTCATAGAGAACTATGGATTACGCCTCTTCTCCTCACTCGTACAATGCGATGCGCGGGGAGATAAGTGACGTCAATTATTCAGGGCGTGTCTGCACCCCGCAATTATGCCGTGTGAACTTAGCCTTAGAGAGAACTGACTTGTAAATTCGTTCAGGCACGTACATGCTGACAAATAGAAAGTATACAAGGCAGAAAGCTGCCTCATGTTGAAAGTATGCGCTTGCAAGTTCGTACTTTCAACGTTAATGAAGAAGTATTGTGTCGCGTACTTGTGTGCACCGCTATACGCCGTGGAAACACCCTTTAAGACGCACCCCCATTTTCCTCCCAAATTTGGAAAAAAAAGGTGTGTCTCATAGTCTGAAAAATACGGTAATTTATTTCTGGCAGTACAGTGCATAATATAATGAACTTACTTCTGCAAATTCTCTGTCATAAAATTAATTTCAGTGGTAAAAGTGTATATTACAATTAATTTCAAGGATCAAAGTGTATGATATAATTCATTTCAGGAGTCACAGTGTATAATAGAATTTATTTTAGAGGGAAACATTATGTATTATAACTTGTTTCTGGTGGTACAGTGTACAGTAATAACGTAACTTCAGAGGGACTAGTGAGTTATTTTAGGGATCATGCTGTGTGTTAACCGTTATTTTAGGTGACAGAGTGCACAGTCTTATTTATTCCGGGGGGCATAGTTAATTGCATCAGTATCTTCAGGGAGCACAGTGGCTGGAACTGTTGCTTTAGCAGGAACATTGCAAGAAGCTTGCCTTTTTATAGAGACTGAGGATCTGCTGCCCTATGTAGCCTGGTCGGTCGGATCATTAGGCCCGGTTCACACGGCTTATTCAAGCCGTAATTGCAGGTCGGATTTCGCTTGCAATTACGGCTTGAGTAAGGGGAAGGGAGGGGGCGGGGGCGCTGCCCGCCGGTCCCATAGACTTTCATTATCCACAGCGCGTATCCCGCCGGGATAATGAACATGTCACTTTCTCCCCGCCCGGCGTATTCGCCGAGCGGGGAGGAGAGACGTAATCCACAGTTCTCAATGAGAACTGTGGATTACCGTAATGGCTGGGACGGATTCCAGCCGTATTGCAGCGCAGTACGGCGCTCAATACGGCTGCAATCCGTCCCTGCAATAAGCCGTGTGAACGGCCCTTTAGGAAACGGCTGTTGGAGACTGGGATACCCAAAAAAGGAATGGCCTGTATTTTCTCCAGACCTGAACCCCCTAGAAAAGCTGTGAGATCAAATGAGTTGCCTTGTAGAAGCTCGTAACTTGAACTTCAATGACCTGAGGGGCAGCCTTTAAGAAATGTGGGATGCCATGCCTCAGCAGTCAGTAACTCGACTTGTGAACAACAGAGATGTCTTTGTCAAGCTGTAATTGATCCTCGAGGTCACAGGACACGTTACTGAGACATTGATATTTTTTGATAGTGTATACCCTCCACTGTTGGTGGCATTTGTTTTATCAAATTGTTTGAGATGAGCAAATCAACATTGCATGCTACAATTTAAATGGCCTACTTTCAGGATAAAATATCAATGAGATTTTTATGTTTTCCATAAAATGCACTTGAAAGCCAAATATCCCTAACTTTTTGTGAGTAGTGTACAGTTGAAAAGTTTACATACATTATAGAAAAAGACACATATGCATGTTTTCTCACTATCTGTTAACAGGCGGGTGAAAATAAGATCCAATGTGTGTTCCTCTGTGTGAGTGGCTCCCGAGAGGCCGATGGAGGAGGAAAGCAATAGGAGTTTGGTGGCAGCAGAGTTGTATGTGTCAATGAGGATGGTAAAGTCTCCCATAATGATAGTGGGGATGCTAGCAGATGTAAAATCTAGGTGATAAAGTGGTTGAATAAGGCAGTTTTGGGGTCAGACAGTCGATATATGATGGCCACTTGGAGGGGCAGTAGATGTGGACATAGTGCACCTCAAAAAAGGAGAGAGTGAGGGAAGGTATAGGTGGAATCAGTATAAGGGAACAATTATCTAACAGGAGAAGGCCAAGACCTCCAAAATGCTTGCTACCAGTGTGTGGGGGGTGGGGCTTTGTGGTTAAATTGAAGCCCACTGTAAAAGTGCAGTAGAGGAGGTAGTGTCAGCCAGGTTTCTGTTAGACCAAGGAAGGATAGGTTGTGGGATATGAAGAGGATGTGGATAAAGGGAAGTTTTTTGTACACAATACGTGCGTTCCAAAGAGCTCCAGGGAGAGGGATAGGTATAGCATGAGTCAAGGTAATGGGTTCGAGGTTTAAAAGGTTACAGGAGTTTGTGCTGGTTGGTCTGCAAGAGAAGGGTGAAACAACAGTATGAATGTGCTGAGTGGGCCCAGGATTAGGAGATATGTCCCCAGCAGCAAGGAGTAGCAGGGAGAGTGTAAGTAGGTATGAGTGGAGTGGAGCATAAGGGGGTTGGTGTGGGTTTTGAGAGGAAAGTCTTAATCCTGTGGAAGAGGTGAACAGTAGAGGCCAGATGTGAAGATAAAACAGATGGCAAGATTAGGAAACCATTGCCCAGTGTAGGTGTCTTCTATGTGAAACCACTGCTGGCACTGTGTAATCTATTCAGATATATATAGTCATGCAACTATGAATTTGACAAGCTATATATCCAGTTGCCTGTCTATTCAATCTGTTCATCCATCCATTCATAAATTGATTGATTCATTCATTCCAGTTGTTGTTTCATGTCTGTAACGACTCACCAGAGTCAGGAACCGAATCGCTAGCGTATTTTGGCATAAGTAATGCCAAGGAGTGGAGTTTAAGGAGCTCCTTGGTATTCACCCTTTAATCCTTAGTACGAAGACCGCTGCAAGGAACTTCCAGGTCACTACACCCAAAGCAGACACCAGCGGCAATAGTTGACGTGCAAGCAAAGTACCAAAGGAGCAGACGAGAAGAGCAGTCACAGACGAGCTTGAGGTCAGGGCAGGCAGAGTTCTTTTGAAGTTGAGGACATTATACCGGAGTTGAGAATCATGAAGATATACACAGCAGTCTCTACAACCCTAAGAAACACACCTTGGATCTGGCAATGAGGTGGGGAGGAGTCCCTTTAAATAGCCACAACAGGACAGTAATTGGCTAAAGCAGAAAGATGCTGCACACTGGCCCTTTAATTCTAAAACGGCCAGAGCACATGCACCCTATACTGAAGGCAACAGAGAGGAACAGATTGGCTGCCGGAGTGAGCACTGCAGGGAGTGTAGGAACCACATGCAGTGACCAATGGGTAGGCGCCCATACTGATGGCACTAGGGACAACCTGCAGTGCGGTTCACTACAGTGTTATACTTATCAATACCCAAACTGATGTAAAGTTCAAATAAGGATGTGAAATACTATTGTGAAATATTTATGTCTATGTTATATTTCATGCATAAAATCACACAGAAACTCATCTATTGGAATAATATTGGGATAAAATAGTAATTTAAGTATTTTGAAGGTAGCGTGAGATGCAAGGATAACTTTCAAATGTTATTCCTATAACCTGACTACAAAAAATATTATTAGATTGGTATTCTTTATGCAATCAGACTTTGTCCCCATTTCCATTTTATTTTAGTTTTGTTACTGTTATATTAAAAAGTGTGAATGTCTGAAATAGTCTACTTTATCTAAGCATTTTGTAATGTATTATCAAAATACAGTACAGTATTAATTTTTTTTCTTGTCAGACTTGACAGCAAAAAAGAAAAACAACTCATAGCAACAAGTCAAGGTCATCGATTATGGGCACAGTTTTTCCACTCTCTGCATGTTTCACCCAGTCAGAGTGCTGGACCACCAAAGGATTCGGGCTAAAAGCGTGACATTGAAAGTGGGATACTAAAGTAATAAAAATACAAACAGGTCAATTGTGGTTATGCTCTTGAAAGTCAACTTAAAGTTTTCTATAATAGAACTCATAACAAGTAGGAAAATTAGGTTGTATTATTATGTAAAATTTACTTGGTATATGTTAAAAAGCTACAGTTCTGACTCTGAAAGTCATTTACTTGCTTGTCCTTTGTCAGCAATATTGTGATATCTGCTGAGCAGCCCAAACATTTCTCAATATAGAGATTCTTATTTCAAGAAGCATACTGTACAACAATTTTTTTGTCAAAATTATTTTGTTTGTCTTCAGGACTTGTATATAGATATTTATTTAAGCTACGAGTTCCTATCGAGTACTGACCTCTCTTTAATGACATACAAATTACATAAATTAACCACTCTGGCATTTTGTTCCAGTTCTTTCAAATTGTATAGGTCTGGAATCATAAAAAGGCCATCTCTTCATTTTTTTTTTTTAATAATAAAGCTTTCATAGTGCTTGAATATCCTAGTTTATAAAACAAGGTTCTCCCAGTTGCAGCCTTCTATAACAGCATTTTTTAGATAATAGACAGTTATAGAACACAAAATATTATTTAAAGAAGCAAAGTGCCTACATTTTAGAATAAAAGACTGTATATGTCTATACCTGAGTTAGTCTCTGCCAGTAAATTACTGTACAATATTGTCTAGAAACTATAAATCACTTCATCGCTCTTCCTTCTAATTTGATAAACTAATAAAAATAATGTGTGATTTACAAGGTAAGAGGAAATCTTTTTGCTTGTGATTTCAGCCATTTCATTGCTTGATTAAAGCTTCTCTTTTGTATTGTTCATTTTAAGAAGGACATTAATTTGATCACACAGAGCACATATTAACAATAATGAAAATCATACATTACTTAAACTATATATTTCATAAGCAACTATTTTGAAGTATACGGTATGTAACATTCTTTTATACTGAGTTGAATGAATAGTTTCCAAAACATTTTTACTTTGTGCTACGCTTTGTCTTGCTGTCAAAGTTATCCTTTGGAATATTGTCAGGATAATGTCAACACTATTATCTGACATAACAGGAGATACTTTGGCTTCTGTCTATAAGCTGTGATATAAGCTTTTGATAGGTTTATTGGCAACATCTGAGTTAATTAGAGACACCCCTTTGGATGTATTTGAAAGCACACCAGAAACACACTGCTTTTGTGTATTACACCATGGGAAAGTCTAAATTAAACAGCCAAGATATCAGGAAGAGAATTGTGGACTTGCACAAGTCTGGATCATTCTTGGGTGCAATTTCCAGATACCTGAAGGTGCCTCGTTAATCTGTACAAACAATTTTACACAAGTACAAACAAGATAGGAATGTCCAGCCATCATACCGCTCAAGAAGGAGACGGCTTCTGTGTCTCAGAGATGAAAGTCCTTTGGTCTGACATGTGCATATCAACCCAAGAACAAAAGCAAAAGACCTTGTGAAGATGGTAGCAGAAGCTGATAAGATTGTGTCATTATCCACAATGAAACGAGTACTGTATCAACATGGGCTGAAAGACCACTCTGCCAGGAAGAAGCCATTATTCCAAAAGAAACATGTAAAAGCCAGATTAATGTTTGCAAATTAATACGTGAACAAAGATCTTGGAGACATGTCTTGTGGTCTGACGAAACTAAAATTTAACTGTTTGGCCACAATGATCATCGTTACATTTGGAGGAATAAGGGAGAAGCTTGTAAGCCTAAGAACACCATCCCAACTGTGAAACACGGGGGGGTGGCAGCATCATGTTGTGGGGTTGTTTTGCTGCAGGAGGGATTGGTGCACTTCACAAAGTAAATGGCATCATGAGGAAAGAACCTTATGTGGCAATACTGAAGCAACATCTCAAGACATCAGCCAGGAAGTTAAACCTTGGGCGGAAATGGGTCTTCCAAATGGACAATGACCCAAAGCATACTGCCAAACTGGTTACAAAGTGGCTTAAGGATAACAGATCAATGTTTTGGAGTGGCCATCACAAAGCCCTGATCTCAATCCTATTGAAAATTTATGGGCAAAGCTAAAAATGGCAGGCGCGAGCAAGGTGACCTACGAACCTGGCTCAGTTACACCAGTTTTGTCAGAAGGAATGGGCCAAAATTCCTACCAACTATTTTGAGAAGCTTGTGGTAGGATATCCAAAACATTTCACCCAAGTCATACAGTTTAAAGGCAATGCCACCAAATACTAATGAAATGTATGTAAACTTTTGACTTTGCAGAAAGTAATAAAAATGCATAACAAATGATCTCTCTCTATCTCTCTCTCTCATTATTCTGGCATTTGGCAAATACAAATAATTTGGTAATCCTAGTTGACCTAAAACGGGTAAGGTTTACTCTGATTTCATGTTAGATAGTGAGAAAAACATGCATGTGTGTCTTTGTCTTTTTATATAGTGTATGGAAACTTCTGGTTTCATCTGTATATGTAATGGATGTCTTGTAAATACTGAGCTGTATGTTCAAAAAGCTTATGTAGTTTATTTTTAGGCTTGGTTTACATCTGCATTGGAGGGTCCATTCAGAATCTCAGACACAAACAGTGCCTGACATACCCCATGATGGGTCGATTGTTTTAACAGAAAAAATAGTGCTATTTTTACCATCATTCCCCCAAAGAACTGCAGATCTAACGATTATGTGAACTAGAGCTTAACAGTTGAAGCAATTTAAATATAGGAAACATAGAGCAGAGGCCAATGTCAGCCAATCAGGCCTCTGCTTCTGTATTAGGTCTATCTAGTTACGACAGGCAACTATTTTCCATTTTTTTACATCAGTTTTCATTCATTTCACCCAATGTGATATGTTTCAGAGAGACTTAATTGCAGAAAAACAGACAAATATAAAGTATCCAAGACAGTCCCTGAAATGTCTCTTAACTCCTTGACGACCACCCACCGACTTTAGACGTCGGCTGGTGCAGGTTGTTCGTCTGCAGCGACGCCTTTAGACATCGCTGCAGACTTCGGAGTTTGCGGCGCCCGGCGACGCAGCTGTGCTGGGATCGGGGCTGTACTACACAGCCCTGATCCCAGAGCATCTCCTGCGAGCACCGGGGAGCGGAAGAAACCTCCGCAACCCGGTGCTTTATCCCTTTGATTGCGGCGGTCACCCGACTTAGCTCGGGGAATGTCTGCACAGTCATCCCTGGGGACCTAGAGTGGCCCCAGAGCTGTCTGTGTAACAAACCAGTGACCAGGACGCACTGTGTGATGTCCTGATCACTGCCTGTGTCAAAGTGAAACAGATTATAATGTATTAGCATATATAAATATGCTAATACATTACTAAGTGTAAAAAAATAATTAGATAAAATGTAAAACAGTTCTCCCTTCATGGGATTGAAAAAAAAAAAAAGTAAAAAAAAAAAGTGTAAAAATAAATATATAAATAAATAACAAAATTAAAATAAATATTTAATAAAAAATAATTATGTATACATTACATATTATTAAGTGTGAAATGTGAATGGTGTAAAAAAATGTAAAAAAACAAAAAAATGTTTTTAAAAAATAAAAAAAATTCTGCAATTATTTATAAGTGAACTTAAACTATTCCCCCTTAAAGTACCACTCATCTTGAATAAAATGAGGCCTCATCCAACGGCGTCATTGAAAAAATAAAAAAGTTACAACTGTTGAAACGTGAGGAGGCAAAAACTAAAAAATGTTTGTGGTCATTAACTACTTTTCAGGCGTTCGGGTTAAGGGGTTAAGGAAGGGAAGTGGATCCTGGGGACCACGAATGGCAGATTCCTGTAAAGCCACAGTCAGGGAGACGAAGAGCAAGATCAGGAAGGACAGATCAGCAAGATCAGGATGACAGATACTGGAAAAATGGGTTCTGGGCAAGTAGATATGACAGCTGGAACAGTGGAGGAACAGCACACTTGGACAAGCAGGCGTGACAGTAAGATCCATGGAAGAACAGCAGGATGTGGAACGAGGTACTGGGTAGCAGGAAACACGAGGACCAGGGACAAAAACCCCCACGCACTCTCCGCTCCTCACAGGACCTTCTCCTCTGCTCTCCCCTTATCAGCTCCTCACACAACCGTCTCCAAGACTTCTCCCGTGCTGCCCCCACACTCTGGAACTCACTGCCCCAACACATCAGACTCTCCTCCACTTTCACCAGCTTCAAAAGCAACCTGAAAACCCATTCTTCAGGCTTGCCTATAACCTTCACTAAACTTGTCACTACTTCCCCCAACATGTCGCCCCCACCTCCTTCTCTTTCCCCCCTTTGTGTTGAAACCCTCGCGGGTGGGTTCCTCTCCCCCTCTGTATGCCAATTGTCATTATCCCTTATAAATGTACTCTTTTGACTTATGTAAGTAGAAACCCCCCTCAATGTACGCGCCTGGAATCAATGGCGCTTTAAAATAAATAATAAAATAAAAATAAAGCAGCCCAAATTTTGTGCGAGCCGGGAAGCCGGGACCAGGAAAAACAGTGGGAAGAACAAGAATACCAGCAGAAAAGGACGAAAGGTCAAAACCATGATTGCGGGAGAAAAACCCCGAAGAGGACAGGGGTCAAAACCAAGTTTGGCTATAAAAAAAGTCGGTCACCAGGATGCAATAATGCAGAGGCCATGAGTCTTAGTGCAATGGACCCAAGCTTGCAAATCAAATGCTCAGGTCAGACTCCGTCAGTAGGGGGGTTTTATAGCACAGCCGGGTGGGAGATGACTGCATTTTGGGGGTCAAATTTCGGATTAGCGTTGCTTTGCGGGCAGCAGCAGAGCAAAAGCCAGATTTCTCCTCCAGGATCAAAAGGAAAGTTACAGCAGAGGCAGGGAAATGGGAATATTGTGAAAGTGTATGATTTAATGGACTATTAGTGTCCCCAAAATAAGACTGCAAGAAATGTAGTTAAGTTTGAGGAAGTTTTTCAGAAATTGCTTGGAATACATTGTAAGCCCAGTCTTATCAGACAAAACAGCAGCAGCAATTAAAATCCCAATAACTGCTGATAGTGCAACACCCCTAGTAGTTTGTATAACGCCACAGCAGCAAACCCAGCTCCATTTAGAAGACAATCCATAATTTTTCATGTCCCTTTGGAAAATGAGGAGATGCATAGAACAACAGAATGCAGAATTTTTTTGCTATTACGTTAGATTAAACCCCCATTTCACCAAAAAAACCTGTACCAGGTAAAAATAATAAGGGCTGTGGTTTTGTAGGGATAAAAAGTGATATTTAACCTTTGCATCATTAATCTCAAAGGGGCTTTCTCACCACTTTGATTAGCTTTAAATTGTAGAAAAGGTTAAAAAAGACTATTACCAAACCATTGCATTTTTGATTTTGCGCACTAAGGGCCATATGGGTTTAAAGGGGTAAAATTTCCAATGGGTTCCCAAAATTTCCTAAACACATTTTTAAGTACTTTAAGGGGGTGTTTTCTTGGATCATTTAAGGGGGTATCAAACATACAGGCTAGAGAGGGGCAAAATTTCTCAAAATTCGGTTCGCTCACTTCCCCAAAATTTCCGACAAAAATAACTTCGGTCTATTATTTCGGACGAATCACTTAAAAAACACTATTTCCAGCGCAAAGCCTGCAGGGTGGTAGAACGTTTGCCATATTAAAATGCAAGGGAGTTTGGGTTTTGGTCTTCATAAAATTTTGTTTTTAGTAGACCCACTGACTGCTGCCCAAATTAAACGCTTCCTAAAAAAACCCCTCCCAAAAAAAAACTGACCAAAAAACTGAAGGGGGAATGTAGCCTGAAAAAGTCAGGGCAGCGACAGCGGGAAAAAAACAAGCTGAAAGCCAGGTGGAACACAGGACAGAGTGTGGAGGTAAAGGGGGCCCACTGCACTGGGGTCAGAGAGTGGCACATGACATTCGGAGGTGGCAAAAACAGGAGTGGGCCAGAGTGGCACAATGAACAGGTGGAGTTACGGCATAAAACAGAAAGGGCAGCCATGGGGTCAACAGTGGAAAATGCCAGTGTGGAGGTGGCAAAAACAGGAGTGGCCAAGAGTGGCCAAAAGACAGGAAGTGGGGGGCACGGAGCAGCCACAGCAGCAGCGAGGTAAGGCGTGGCACAATGACATTTGGGAGGGGGAAAAACATATTGGCCACAAGTGGCACAATGACGGGAAGTGGAGGGGCACACATGATCAACATGGCAAATAACTTTTGGGAGGTGGCAAAACAGTAGAACCACAAGGGCACAATGAAAGAGTGGAGGGACGGTGGCGCGCATGAGGTCAGACATGGAAAATGACTTGGGGAGGGGGAAAAAAACGGGAGTAGGCCACAGATGCACAATGACACAGTGGGGATTGACGACAAAAACGCACACAGCTAGGTCAGACGGGCACAATACATTCTGGAGGTGGCCAAAAACGGGAGAAGGCCACAAAAGTGCACAAGACAGAGAGGGAGTCAGGGTGGCAGCAGCATGAGGTCAGACAGTGGCACAAGACATTCTGGAGGTGGCAAAAACTGGATGGGCCCACAGGTGGCATGACAGGGGTGGAGGGACGGCGGCAGAGCAACACATGAGGTCAAGAGTGGCACAATGACACAGTGTGTAGGGCCCGCAGCAGCAAAAACAGCAAGCGCATGAGGTCAGAGAGTGGCACAATGACCAGTGGGAGGTCACGACAGCAGCAGCATGAGGTGCAGGGGCACAAAAATTTTTTCTGGAGGGGAAAAAAACTGGAAAAGGGCCACAGAGTGGCCCCAATGACAGAGAGTGGGGTGACGGGGCGGGGAAAACAGATGGGGCGAGAGTGGACAATGACACAGTGGTAGGTGACCGCAGCAAAAACAGAGAGCAGCATGAGGTCAGAGAGTGGCACAATACACATTGTGGGGGCCCCGACACAGCACATGGGGTCGGGCAGTGCACAAACATTCTGGGGGTTGCAAAAACTGGAGTGGGCCACAGAGGGGCACAATAACAGAGAGTGGAGGGACGGCGCGGGAGCAACAGCTGAGGTCAGAGAGTGGCCCAAGACACAGTGGTAGGTGACCGCAGCGCAACAACAGCAGCACCATGGGTCATAGAGGGCAAATGAAGATTGTGGAGGTGGGGGGCAATACCACCCCCGGTAAAGATGGTGGGGGGCAAGGGAAAAAACTGTCACAGTGTGTGGCTCAGGCGGGGGGCGGCCAAAATAGGGCTGAGGGGGTATTTAAAACCCAGATCTTTTCCACATTTTTGGGTGAGGCGTCATGGCTGATGTTTCTGATGCTAAGGCTTGGGGTGGTGGAAATCCGGGCCGATCCAGCCTGTTTCATGTTAAAAAAAAGGTCAGTGTTCCACACCCCCATGGACAAGCGGGTTCCCCTTTGGGGGTAAGATGGCCCCCGCCGCACTGAACACCCCCTGATGCCACACTACTGGCGGGGCAGGACAGCTTCTCCACTGCAAACGGGGCAATTTTGGGGCCCACACACCATTTGGCTGCCCAGTAGCCCCAGCGGATCTCTAACTGGGGGGCAGAGTGACCAAGGGGCCCACACCGTTGGTCAGGGACTGCCCCAGGTCCTGCTGCTGTGGCGACTCCCCTCCCATAGGGGGTGAAGGAAGTCTCATCGGGGACCCCAGACTTGGGTTATGCTGATGGGGGTATGCTCCTACCCCCCCCCCTTCCCCCAGCAGCCGGGGGCAGAGTACATGAGCGCTGAGGAACCCCCCGGTCGACCGTCAGAGGAGGGATAGCCGCACATAGGCAGCGGCCAACTGACTACGGGGAATTCCCCATATTTTGATTTGCCCTCCTCTCAATAGCGGGGAAAAACCCCATTTTTGGGCCGGTAGCGAGGGGCCATAGGGGGGAGACCAGAAGTTCCCCCTGCGGGGTGTGAAATTATTGGCTGTCACTACCCAGGCAAATCACATCTCGGGCCCTCTGCACAAGTGACTCCCAGGACTCCCTGCCCCATTTTCCATGTATACTGCCACGGGGCTTGCCCGTCTTTCCCCATTCCACTCCTCCTCCCGCTGCTCCTCCTTCTTTTCACTGGAGAAAATCCCCTCGTTCACAACAAGCTTTGCTCCCAAAGTCCTCCCCTTTCAGTCCCCCCGGATCATGTGGGTGAGATGTAGTCGCCACTCTCTAGCCCCTGCCCCGACAAATTTTTTACATCTGTTCCAGGAAAACATGGAATGACATCATCCCCTAGTCCTGGAGACTGACAAATCATGGCCTCCTCGAATGGCCCCAAAAAAAGGCGGGTCAGCATGAGCTGCCACGGGGACATAAAATTTCACAGGGGGGACTATGTCCGCCTGGGTCCAAAAAAGTTAATGGCCTTTCTTGTTCTACAGTCGGTCCAAAAGTGCAGCTGAAATTCAAGGGTGGAAACATCGCATATCCCCAAGTTGTTGGGGTAGGCCATTCTGCCGCTGCAATCGAGGGGGGTTTCCCGGGTTTTTGGAAAGGATAAAAATGCATGAAGTTTCCCGGCCATTTCAGAATTTCTAAAAATCTGTGGAAAACTTTAGGAACCTTTTTACAACCAATTTAACACGGGGCCCCTGGGGGCGCTGGCCCCTCCCCCCCCTCAGTGTAGCCCGGGCACCAGTTCCTCCCATTTTCCATCACCATGTTCCGATTTGCAGTTGGGGCGGGAAAGCCCCACATCGATTCTTGCTGCATGCGCGGGGAGTTCCTCTGTGTACTGTTCGCCGAGGCAACCAGGTGAAACTCGTGACACCGTGTGCCCACACATTTTGGGAGTGGGGCATCTTGGGAGGCGGGGATGGGGGTGGTGGTGGGGGGAGGAGGAGGCGGAATTGGCGAACAGCAGCAAATTTTTCAACGTGGAGGAGAAAGCGGGGTCACCTGTCCCAAATTTTTTGGTGTGCCCGGGGAGGAAGCACATTTTACCTTGGCCGTAAAGAATGTACTGGCCCTGACCCTATTACAGCCCAGACGTCCCGCTGCCCGACCTTGGAAAAAACCCCTAAACTAAGGGCTGGCCCACCCTTTTGTCTACATTTTATGAAGTGCTTTGGGATGCCTTTTTGGAAAAGAAAATTTGGCTTGGAACTCTCCATCTCGGGTCGGCACAACCCCTTTGTTCTCTGAACGGTCAAGGGCCCTATTTGGGAAAAGGGGGGCTCGTCCAACCCGTTGGAAGAGCCGGTCAGTGCTGTACCTTTGGATGGTTGGGCGCATACTGTTTTCTTTGCAATCGCCTCGCTGAACGACTGCTGGGGCCTGGTAGCGAGGAGCAGGGCATCTGGACCGGGGGGGATGAGTCAAAAGAAACCCCTCCCTTGCAGAGGTGGTGGACCCCAAGGCTCAATGGATCATGCCACGGGCGCTGCTGCTGTGTTGTGGGCCCGCGGATGGGCCACACATTTAGCCAAAGTTTCTTCCAGGCCAAAGGATGGGGAGCTGCATGTGTTGACGGGGCCTTTGGGCCAACTTAAATCCCCGCCATGCTTCCTTTTTTGCCCACAATTTACATATACCCATATTCGGCTCCTCCGTGTCTAAACAAAGAACGCCACACCGCCGAGTACGATTTTAAACGCCAACGCTCCCCACAGTGACACTGCCGCCGTGCCTCGCTGAGCCCCCCCCTTTCCCCTACTTTTTGGACCCCGAAGCGGGTTTTTTACCCCCCTGGGGGCTTGCTCCCCCACCCCACACGCTGTACCCCCCGATCCGGCCACACAAACCCCCTGCTGGCTGCCGTGCCCGACGCGCAAGCGCGCCCCTTCTCCCGACGTGGAAGCCCTTTCTTTACCCGCTCCCCAAATGCGGTCGGCTACTCATCTCAATTTTTTTCATCTCACTGCTGTCCTCATCACCCTTGGTATCAGAGGGGACCCCTCCAAATGACCTCCCTCACCCCCCCAAACTAACTTTGCTGCCTACTGCAGAAGCAGGGGATATTGGCCCCCTTTCTTCCTGCCAAGTAGCTGAGACTGCCTCCTCAAATTGTTCACTGCTAAATAGTGGCCTGAGCCAGACCACATAGTAGATCTTGGGTGAGGGAACCCGGGTGGGCAGGGTGGGGGGAGGGCGGTAGGGGCCCCTGACCCCCCTCCCGGGCTAGCCAACTAAAAGGGGTTTTGTCTGACTTCCCACCGACCCTTTGGGTGGGGTTGTCAGATGTCACTGGGGGGAAAATGGGTACCTAGTCAACCAAACAAGAACCCTTTGGGGTTGCTAGTCAGCACCGGCCGCTAGATGACAGCAGTAGTTTTTGAGCGATTTTCGTTGGCTATAGAATCAGCGATTGTCAATAGTCGGCCGCTATCGTTAAGGTTTTTTTGATAGTGAGCATCGTTAGAGTGATTACCCTTAAAGTTAGGGAGAGCAACAACACCTTCAAATTAACCCAAACAAAGGGTGGAGAAGCGAAATTAAAATCCCCAACAGTCAAAAGGGGACGTGCTAATTAGGCAACACACTTTGGTTATAAAATACAGAAAAAAAGTCACGACCCTTCACTATCCCCGTCTTGTACCAAGCTGACCCCTTTAAACCCGCATACCCAAAATTAAAAAGTGCCAGAAAGGGAGAGATTTGAAACATCATGTTCTTTAACCGGGGCATTGAAAATTTCCCCGTCCCCGGAATGCAGCATGAGCCCAAAAACCCCATACCCCCAGATTTTAAAAAAAACCGCAAAAAGGAATCTTTAACCCCATTTTAGTTTCACTGGACATTGAATACCTGTCCGGGCCGCAGTAGACCATTAAACCTGCTGACCCCCCGATTAAAAAGTGCCCGGGGGAAAGGGTCTGTATCTGTTATGTTTTTGTAAATACCTGTATTTTTTTGCACCCTTTTAATTCACCCGTGGTGACTATAGAATGCTGTTTTAAGATTTACGTGGATGCTGCGTCAATGAACAAAGCGGGGGGCGCAAAAGTTTAAAAAAAAACGTATCGTTTGTTTTCGTAAATACACGGTTTTTTTTGCACCCTTTTAATTCACCTGTGGTGACTATAGAATTGCTGTTTTTAAGATTTACGGGAAGCTGCTCAAAACAAAGCTGGGGCGCAAAAGTCAAAAAACAGTATCTGTTATTTTTCATAATACACGTATTTTTTTACCCTTTCAATTCACCTGGGGAAAATAGAAATTTCTGTTTTTTAAGATTTTCGTGGATCTGCGTCAATGAACAAAGCGGGTTGCAAAAAGTCAAAAAAACGTAACTGTTATGTTTGGTATAATAAACGGGTTTTTTTACACCTTTCAATTCACCTGTGGGGAATATAGAAATTTCTTTTTAAGATTTAGTAATGCTGGTCAATGAACAAAGGGGGGCAAAAGTCAAAAAACGTAAAAGGTTTTGTTTTCGTATATACACGGTATTTTTTGCCCTTTCAATTCACCTTTGGTAATAAGAATTGCTGTTTTTAATTTTACTAGAGCTGCTCAAAACATGCTGGGTCACAAAAGTCAAAAAAACACATAACTGTTTTGTTTTGGTATAATAAACGGTATTTTTTTTCACCCTTTTAATTTACCCGGGGAATAAGAATTGCTGTTTTTAAAATTTCTGGGTGCTGCTCAATGAACAAAGCTGGGGGCGCAAAAGTCAAAAAACTAACGTGATTTTTTTTCATACAACCGGTATTTTTGGAACAAACAACCTGTGCTGACACAAATTGCTGTATTGTAATTTAACTGCAAGGTGGTAAAATTTAACAGTCAAGGTGTAATGGGTAAAATTGAAAATAAACCCCTATCTGAAAGTATATATAAAAAAGTGGAGTTTTCGCAACAAGAGACCTGCAGTTACTAGAAATATGTGATCCCAAAATTTAAATTCAGGTGCCCCAAAATCCAGGAAATTTTCAATTGCAAAAATGTTAATAATAAAGATATTCCACTCAATGCACACTAAAACTTTGGGGAAATTTATCCGTGTTTTTTATAGATAGGCTTTTTCTGTGTTCGCCCCCCGGGGGCCCCCCCCCCCTCCCACGCCTGAATTTACAGCGGTGATGTGTTTAAAAATTTCTAGCTAAAATACATAAAATCTTCAAATCTCTAATCAAAATAAATTGGAAAAGGGCACAGTAATAGTAGAGGTTTCTCTGTGCAGAAAAGACTAATTTCGCTGACTGTTTTGGCCCCAAGGGAGAGGCGGTCCTATCCCTATGAACGCGAGAGACATGAGGCTGAAACAGAAAGCGTTCTATGTAAAACGAGGTCAGGGTTTTTTTCCACCCAAACCCAAACCCATACACATCCAGTATGCGCGCAACACATCTCCCCTGCTCCTATTCGTATCTTTTTGCGGCCGCAAAAATTACAGGAAACCCGAAAAAGGCGCGATCTTAATAGATATGCTCAGTTTTTAAAACCTTAATTACGTATGTTGGGAAAATTTCGACAACATAAAACCTTGCGTTTTCAATTTTGTCGATAAAAATCGCTCAACACAAACGGGGGCGTTGTGGCCTCACCGAGGACCCCTGCTGCGACGCCCCTTGCGTGCTGCGCCCCGGGGCCTGCTCCGGGAATGTTTGTGCCACTGCCACTGCGGGTAAACAACCGCCACCTCTCTGTCTGACATACTGTTTGTTCAAAAATGTACGACACTGTTTATGAAGATTCTGATATGAAAAATACCACCCTGTATTTGACTCCAAATGAACCCAGTAAAAACTTGGGGAAACCCTTGGATATAAATTGGCTCCACAAATGGGGGGAAAAATTTACTTGTATGTGCCGTTTAAAAAAACTCTGTGTATTTTACGAATGTAAAAGCACAAACGGGCTTAATTAACCTTTGGGATATAAAATTATGCTACAGAATTTCTTCTGTGGGGGTGAAAAAGAAATTTTCTTTTACTGAGACAATGCAAAAAAAACCCTTAATTAACCCTGGGATGAAAATTTTGCCCAAAAAATTTGAGCAACCCCCAAACTACAAGCTTTGTAGCGTGTTACAATGGGTGTTTTTTTACGCTAAAACAACAAGAAAAAAAATTTGGAAATTTAAACCCCTTCTTTTTGTAAATTTTGGGCTCCCAAGGAAAAAAATGTTTTTTTTTGGGGGTGAAAGAGGTTTATTTTTACCCCACAGCAGAAAAAACAACGCTTAAAAACCCCCGGGAAATGAAAATTCGCCAAACAATTGACAACCAAAAAACTACTAGCTTTGTAGCGTTTTTCAATGGCGGGGTTTTTTTACGCACACAACAAAAAAAAAAAATTTTTAATTTAAACCTTCCTTGTAAATTTTTGCTACGGGAAAAAATTTTTTTTTTGGGGCGGGAAAGAGGGTTTATTTTAGTCACCACGCAGAAAAAAACAACATTTAAATTTAAACCCCCGGGAATGTAAATTGCCCCAAAAACAATTGAAAAACCACAAATTTCTAGCTTTTTTAGGGGTGTTACAATGCGTTTTTTTTTACGCTACACCCCAAAGAAAAAATTTGTAATTAACCTTCGCTGTAAATTATGCTGGGGGAAAAATTTTTTTTTTTTTGGCGTGAAAAGAGGGTTTATTTTAGTCACCACACACAAAAAAAACGTTTAATTTAAACCCCCGGGATGTAAATCGCCCCCAAAAAATTGAGAAAACCAAAACCCTACTAGCTTTTTTGCGTGTTACAAGGGCGTGTTTTTTACGTACACAAAAAAGGGGAAAAAATTTTTTAATTAACCTTCGCTTGTGAATTATGCTTCAGGAAAAATGTTTTTTTTGGGGGTTTTGAAAAAAGGGTTTTAATTTTTCACCACAGCACAAAAACCTTAATTAACCCCTGGATTTAAAATTGGCCAAACATTGACCCAACCAAAACTACTAGTTTTGGTGGGCATTTTTTACAAGGGGGTTTTTTTTTAAGCTACACAAAAAGAAAAAAAATTGTAATTAACCTTCTTGTAAATTATGCAAACAGGAAAAATTAATTTTTTGGGGGAAAGATATTTATTTTGGGTCACCCCACAGCAGCAAAACAAAGCTTTTTTTAAAACCCCTGGAAAAATTGCCCCAAAACCCAATTGAGCAACCACAAAATACTTGCTTTGGGGGGGGGGGGGGGGGGGGGGGGGGGGGGGGGGGGGGGGGGGGGGGGGGGGGGGGGGGGGGGGGGGGGGGGGGGGGACATTTACAATGGGGTTTTTTTTAAACGCTACACAAAAAGGGAGAAAAAATTGAAATTTAAAACCTTTTGCTTTAATTATCTACAGGAAAAAATTGTTTTTTTTTTTGGGGTTTTAAAAAGGGGGTTTCTTTTAGTCACCACAGCGGGAAACAAACGTTTAAATTTAAACCCCCTGGATGAAAATTTGCGCAAAAAAAATTGAGCACCAAAAAGGGTGGTATTTTTTATTGTAAAAAACCGTTTCTTTAAAATTAAATACAACGGGAACCCGGTTTTAAACCCCTTTCTTGGAATTCAAATTTTGCTGTGAGCATATAGCATTAAAATTTATATGCATCTGCAAGGACAAAACAGGGAAATTTTCAGACCCAAATTTACCCCACAAAATAAAGAAATAAAAGTTAAAAAAAAGCACCCTCTGAGAAAATCTGGGGACACCCCCCAAAAATTTTGTTAACAATCAGTTCTTCAGAAAGAGCTATTAAAAAAGGGCAGCCGCGGCGCCCCCTTCCCTATTCATTACAGTGAGAGGGGTTTATGAGCCCCCAAAGTTTGGGGCCCCGGACTTTATAGGGGGGTGACGTCAACAGAATCCCCCCCGGGTTTTGGGTTTGGCTTCTTCTCTGAAATGTCATGGGGGGGCTATCCCTTTTTTTCCTCATAGAGTTCTTTCCCCCATTTTAACGCCATGTCTTGAACCTTTTATCAATAAAAAAGCACATTTTCTTTCCCACCCCGAAGTACCCCAAAAAGTTCGATTTCTTTCCCCGAACCGAATTTTTTCCTGAAATTTAAAGAATTTTCCCCTTCATTAGAATGAATTCACCCAACTTGATACAGGCCCCCCAAAACCATTCAGAAATGGCTGGTTTCCCCAACAAAATCTAAAGGGTTTCCAAAATTTTCCGAAAATTTTTGGGAAAAAAAAACTACTTTAAAATTTTTAAAGGGCCCCCTTTAAAGATTTAAAAAAAAAACATTTAAAAAAAAATGCCAACCTACAGTGGACAAAATTTTGGGAGTTTCCCAGTTTTAAACTATTTTGAGGGGGAATAATTTTCGGGCTTTCTGCAAAAAATTTTTGAAGTCTGAAAATGGCAAATTTTTAAAATTTTTTAAAAATTTTGGTTTTTTTTCACAAAATTTAAAAAGGAGTGTATACCCCAAATTTTTTTACTTTTTTGGGGCATTACCATTATAGGGGGGACATGATAGAGTGGGAAAACCTCCCATACAGAAAAAAATACTGCACGCAATTCTATTCTACACCAAGAGTCCCACCTCCCAGACATGTAATCAAAAACTATATGTTTTGGTGAAATGACGAGGGCTCAAGAGGGAATTGCTCCAACCTGAAGCCCTTTTTTTCCTTTTTGAAAAGGGGACAGTAGATAGACTTGGCAGAAGAGGGGTTTTCCCAAGTGGTTTGTTGAAAAAATCTAGTGAGAGCTCTCCCATACTGAAAGGAAAGGGTCTCCTTTTAAAATAAAAAAACGTTAAAGTAATGAAAATCAAGTAAAAAAAAAAAATTGTTTTTCAAATCCACATATTTGCTCTCAGTTTATTCTAAATTTTAACTTTTTTTAAAAAATATCTTCCCTTTTGGGTTTAGATCAAGAAAGTAAAAAAACAATTTTATCAGTGGGGAAAAGGGTATTCAATTTGTTTTCCAGGGGAGGTCTAATTTGAGATGTTTTGTTCCCCAGGGATTTTTCTTTTAAAAACCCTTTTTCATCTAATAGTACATGGTTTTGCCCCAAAGGCATGTGCAAATTGGTCATTTAAAAGGGATTTTCCTGCAAATATTTGCTGTTTTAAAAGGGTTTTTTTTTTTTACAACAGGGAAAAAAAAATGATTTTACTTCGTTTATTTTAAATGCAAACAACCCCCTTTGTTGTTTAATTTTTAAAAACTTTTTTAAGGCGTTTTAATAAACAATTGTTTGGTTTTTTAAACCCCATGAAAATTTTTTAAATACTAAACCCCTTTGGGCACTATCGGGTTTCCCAAAAAAAACCCCCCTGTTTGGCACTTCCCTGGGGCCCAAACATTTTCATGACATACATTTAGGTTAAAATGCTAGCTTTTTCATTTCCCGGGGGATAGAAAGAGTTTAATAACCACCCGTGGTGGTGATTTATAAAAAAAAACCCGTTTGGGTCGGGAAGGCCCGGTGGAGTTTCAATTGAGTACGAGACCTCCCAAAGGATTAAACAAAAAAATTGGGTTTAATCAGCCAATACTAGTAAACCCGCTAAGGTTTTTCGCTATTTTTTTTTTTAGTCATTTTGTTCTTTTTTAAAATGTTGCCCTATGTTTTAAAAATGTATGTTTAAGTCCCATCATGTGATTTCTTCACGGGACCGGATATGGGATTTTTAAGCCCCTGGGTATTGTGTCCAGAGTGTGCCCGAAAAAGGGCGTTTTTAGCCCCGGAAAAGCTCCGGGCCCATGCGTTTTTTCTTTTTTCTATTTTTTTCTAAATTTTAAAAATTCATGAAATTTAAAACACAAATTTTTTTCCCACTAAAAAGGTGTTTAGCTTTGGGTTTTTCCTCTCTCATATGTCTTTGCTTTGGGCAAGTGCTTTCCCGTCCGTCCGGGCGGGGGGAACGACCGTACTTTTTATCAGGGGACTGGGCTACCCTTTTTATCATTCATTGTGTCTGGAGAAAGCAAGTCGTGCTCCCAATTACATTCTAGCGCTGCGTTATTTACAAGTCTGACAGACTAACTGGATATCTACTATAATATTCAAACGTTTCAACCAGTGCATCTTATTACGATTCTATTTATCTTTATACTTATTGAGTTCCGTCTTAATTGAATTCATGGCTGAAGATACCCTTGATACCTTAACAGCGCTACCCGCCAGACGCCAAAGAGCTGCTCGTCTGTTTTCCAGGGTTGAACAAAATAATAATACTGATAACATGGATTTGACTGTGAATATGAAAAAATTAGAACGACTTATGACAAAAGAATTGAAATTATGGTGGGACCAGACTACGTTAGAGTCTTACATCGAGCAAAACATGATTCCTAGAGGTCTGCGCCTCAAGAAATATCCAACTAACGTGTCTGATAAAACATTTATGGAAAAGTGGAACTCTGTTTTGAGCGATTGCTCCATAAAGTTAATGAAATTGCTCATAGAACATGAGGAGGTACTACGTAGCAATATTAACACGGAAATCCTTGAATTGAAGGAAATTATAAAACCAAAGGAACCATCTCCGTTTTATAAAGAACTTTATGATAAAATCTTGTTAAATATGAAAAAGTTGGAAGACAACATTGTAACATATAAAAGTAAGAAATTTGCTCGTGATACCAATGATTATGACAACAACAGAGTTTATGTTTGGACTCCTCATAACAGAGGACTAAAATCCATCTTAAAAACTCCGTATAGGAGTCAGTCTCACCTGAATCAGAACAGAGTTTCCTTTCCCAGCCTGGATATGTCTGATGATCCTGGAATGTATGCCACCTCAGATGAAACCTCTGATGGTTCGGTTGCAGAACCATTGGAACCATGTCATGGCAACACGAAGCAACGTGGTAGACCAGGTTCCAATAGCTGTCCGGTAAAAAACGCAGACGCAGAGGCGGCAGGAAGCACAAGAACAAAGTGTCAAGTCAAAATACGGAACTATCGTTATTAGAACATCCCGTTGTTAACATTTCTAGTTATATTGTGTCAGAAACACAACTAAAAGTTTTATCCAAGGGTCTTGGCTTCGTCCCCACAGAAAATTTCGATTTATATAAAACTATACTGGACGTTAATTTCTTTGCCAGATCCCTCACGTTGATGAATCATTTTTCACAAATGGACACAATAGATACTGAGGGCCCTACCACAGTGGAATAATTCCCAATACAAACAGTGCTGAGTTCATAACTTTCTCTGAGAATGCATGTCTTACTGAGTTGAGATCTTTAAGTGCAGAGAGTAATGTGGAGGGTGTTATTTCCTGTCCAAACCCTGTTGTCAAAAATCGGGATTTCTATCCCTTTCAATCTAGACCTAAGGGTTTAGATCCTTTTCAAGATCTTATTGAACAGGAACTAATGCAATTACATAAAAAAGTTTCGGACCTTCCTAACAAGAAGAATCTTTCTTTTCAGGAGCGTAAGGCTCTTTCTGAACTTCGTACCAATAACGATCTACTTGTTAGACCTGCTGATAAGGGAGGAGGTATAGTGTTGATGAATTCTGGTCTCTATTGTAAATTAAATAAGATCATTTTGGATGATAAATCTACATATATGTGTATTCCCAATGACCCTACCCAATATTTCCAAAAGGACCTTAAATTATTGCTAGAATTAGGGGTAAAAATGGGTGCCATACCATTCACATTTATTGATAAATTATTTGTAGATTACCCTGTTATACCCATTTTCCATTCCTTTTCCAAATCCACAAGGAGACTTTTCCCCCCCCCTACCCCCTTTGTTCGGGGGATAAAACTTTGGGGGAACCCTGGGTGCCGGCTAACCTATTCCCAACCTCTATAGATTATGCCGGTCAAAAAGGAAAAAAAAAAAGCCTATAAACAGATGTCAGATGCCCAAATGGGATTCTACTTTATCGTGGCTCCGTACTTTATATCCATCATACACAATTTGCCCTTGATGTTCTTAACACACCTTGCTCGGTTCAGCCAGTATTTTCCATTTTTAGATTTTGGGTTCTATGTACAGATTTTTTTGCTTAGTCAAAAACTACTTCAGCTTGAGGGAACTTCTATATACAATTTTGTGGGCAGCGATGGAGCCAGTTTCCCTCTCCTTCGCTGGCCAACTTTTTATATTGGGCCTGGGGAGAGATATCTGTTTGATTCTCTTTCCCTTTTTTTCCCCCCATCAGGGTATGGTCTTATATAGACACCTCCCTCCTGAGTGGGGGGTACGTACCCACAAGCCTTGGACTTTGGTTGTATTTTAACCAAACAATATGAATTTGACTTTAATTTAATTGGTATTCAGACCGGTCAATTTGGGCATTTCCATTAAGGGAAAACATGAAGAGGGACATCCTCCCCTACAGAAAAAAATACTGCAAAACCCAAACTATTTTACACGCAGAGTCCCATCATCCTAGACAAGTAATCAAAGCTATAACCGTTAGGTGAAATACGAGACCCCAAGAGGAATTCCCAATCCGAAGCTTTTTTTCCCTTTTTTAAAAGGGACAAAATAGCTTGGGAGAAAGGGATCCCAATGGGTTTTTGAACAAACATAGAACTCTCCCTATGAAAAGGAAGGATCTCCTTTAAAATAAAAGAACGAACGTAATGATAATCAAGTAAAAAAAAAAATTGTGTTCACCCATATAGCTTTCAGTTTATTCTATTTTTAACATTGTTAAAAAATATCTCCTTGGTTTTTAACAAAAATTAAAAAAAAATTCATCATTGAAAATGACATTTAATTTTTCTCCCGGAAAGAGGTCGTAATTTGAGATCGTTGTTGTCTCCTAGCTATTTTTCTTCAAATACTTTATCATCTAATAGTACATGGTTAAGCAACAAAGGCATGTACAAATGTGGTCTTTTAAAATGTATTGCCTGCAACTAATTTGGCTGTTTCAAAGGATTTTTATTCTTTACAACAGGAAAACCCAAAAAAGATATTACTTCGTTTATTAACTGCAACACACGCTTTGTTGTTTACTTAATAACTTGTAAGGCGTGTAATAAACAATATGTAGGTTGTACCACATGTAATTTAAAAGTACGTATCCGTAGACACATATCAGATGCCAAAAAATCCCTCCTGTTAGGCACTTCTATGGTGTCGAAACATTTTCATGATACATTTAGGTGATATGTCTAGCTTGCATTCCGGGGCATAGAAAGAGTTAATAGACCAGCCCGTGGTGGTGATCATAAGAAAAAACTGTTGGCTCGGAAGCCTGGTGGGTGTTTAAATTTGGGGTACAAAGACATCCAATGGATTAAACAAAAGATATGATTTAATCAGCCAAACCTAGTAACCAGCTAAGTAATATCGCTATTTGTTTTTAGTCACTTTGTACTTTTATATGTTGCATATGTTTTATATGTATGTTTTGTCCGATCATGTGATTTCTTCACGTGGACCGGATATGGGATATTTAAGCTCTGTGTATTGTGATCCAGAGTGTGCCATGAATAAGGAGCGTATAGCCCCGAAACGCGTCGGTCCCATGCGATTTAGCTTTGTCTATGTTTGCTAACTTTTAATGGCTACATGAAATAAATCTACGGAACTTTTATTCTACCAAAGAAGGTGTTTACGCTGGACTTTTTCCTCTCTCATATGAAATTTCTTACTAACTCAAGACACATGGATAGGTAATCACATGGATAGGTAAAAGTGTCAAAATGTTATTCCCACATAAATTGCCGCATGCCAGATTTTAAAAATGGGGCTCTGTCAGGAAGGTCAAAACTGGCTGTAAGGGGGTTAAAATCATATTTCTGGGAATAAACAAGTGTGCTAAGTTGTATTCTAAAATCCCGTAGAAATGAACAGAGCGCTGAGCAAGTGAGGTCATCTGTCCATTCTCTGCAGCCAGACTCCTTTAAAGGGGTTTTCTTACTTCCCTGCTTCACTGAGCTTTAGCAGTTTTGCACTTACTCTGTCTCCCCAGGCTGTGGGTGGTTCAACAGCAGTGATTAGCATATTCAATTTCTAGGGAGCCATTACCCTGACAGTGCAGGAGATTGTTATAGATAAAGCAATGCTTTTCAATTCTCACAGCACACGTACCTTTTGTTTAATTAAGCTAATCCTATTAGATATAATTAGTTTGCTTTAACCTCAGTCTTTCAGTGGGGAGACATCACTCCCTGCTCTCAACTAATCAGATAACAGATGTCCCTGCTCTCAACTAATCAGATAACAGACATCAGTCTGGTATGCAAGTAGTCATAGAAACCTGTGTGCACTTTTGAGCACATAAAAATGCTCTTATTACTAAAGTAAAACTTATTGACCAATGTATTTAGAAAACGTCTTCATTTAACTGTCCCTTTCTGGTAAAAGCTAATCTTCGTAGTGAGAAAATCCCATTAAACTCTGATATATCTGTAGGGGGGCAGTAGTCTGACACACTCACACACTGTGCTGATATATGTAACCTTATGTCGGCAAAGTGTATGTGAACACAGCATGTACAGATGGTGATGTTCCTCATCAGTGCTTATCCATCTACACACTTCTGGGGGGAACGAAGAGGAGCCACAGTTTGATGAGTGTACCACACGCAGGGCTGACTGAGATTCTGGGTCATTTACTATTCTGAAGAGATGAAGCCAGAAATCAGTGCACATCAGGTGACAGCTTTATGATGTATGCAGCAATGAAATGAGGTTACATGTTGCCTGTGTACTTCCTCATGCCTGGAGTACAATGTGAGCTAAAGTCTGACTGCAGAATGTATGTTAAGTTCTATGGATACTATATGTGGCTCTGTATGAAAAATACAGCCAATTATTATTGCTGAGTGTTAACCCTAATATGATAGTGTGTCTTAAGACTAATTGTATCTAATTATATCATGTGTAATACTGTTTATTGAGCTATTGTTTCTAAGGATATGTTCATGTTTTGGATTTTGAAAATTCTTCATCTAACTCTGTGCGAAATCCATACCCCATTCAGTAGAATGGGAAATCTAGGTCACTTTGGTAATTACAGTGTGGATGTATATGTTGTGGAAAAGTCTGCACTGCTGAAAAAAAAAAATTACTTGTCATTTCTATGTGAGTGAAATTACTGTGTATACTTGAGTATAAGCTGATCCAAATATAAGCTGAGGCACCTAATTTTACCACAAAAAAACTGGGAAAACTTATTGACTCGAGTATAAGCCTAGGGTGGGAATGCAGCAAGTAAGTAAGTGATGCCCCTTCATTAACCAGGACAGGCAGCCATAGCAAAGAGCAGCAACTAGAGGACTTGGTGGAACCATGTATGAAATGATTGTCCCCAGTAATTAGCCAGTAGGGCTGCCCCTGTAATTAGCTAAGTAAAGCTAAGTAGGGCTGTCCCTAGCAATTAGCCACATTACACACACAGCTCAGTTACATGTAGATTGCACAAATAAGGCTCTGCTACACTCACATTACACAAACACAGCTCAGCTACATGCACATTACACACACAAGGCTCTGCTACCTGCACATTACACACAGCACTGCTGCAGGCACATTACACACTCAGCCCAGCTACATGCACATTACACACATAAGGCTCTGCTATACGCACATTACACACAGCTGTGCTGCAGGCACATATATTACACACACATAGACAGTTCAGCTTCAGCTCATCAACAAGTGATCACAACCAGTACAGCAGAATGCGGCATAAACTGAGCAGCATAACATGACTCCCCCCTCTGTGTGACATCATCACAGGTCCTGGAAGCTCTGAGCTGTCACATGACTACTCTCCTGCATGTGACATCATCACAGGTCCTGGAAGAGCCACCACTTGAGTTGTACTTTGGATACATAGAACCTGTATAACATACACTCGAGTATAAGTCGAGGGAAGCTTTTTCAGCATAAAAAATGTGCTGAAAAGGTCGGCTTATACTCGAGTATATACGGTATATACCCTTGGGCCAAAGTAAAAGGGTTAAATGATTTAATTAGTTATTTTGTCTTATTAGAAAGTGTTTGTAATCTCCAAACAGAAGTCAGAGGAATTTATTACTTATCTGAAATGCCCCACCTATTCTCCTATTGGTTCTGCGGTAACTGATTGCTGATGGTGCATATTGTTTTTATCAGTATGGCGACTGAGATAAAGTATTGTAAGATTTCATCACTTAAAGGGGTTTTGCCACGATGTAATGTTGACGTGGAATCCTCCAAAATGGGTTTTTAATCACTTTTCTACATATATGTGATTACAAAAGTTGCAGTCTGAGAGAGCTACAGGCTGCCTTACATGCCCTTGGTTACTTCAAAGTTTGTATTAGATACGGCCTGACAAGAGCTGCTGGATGGGCTTGCGCAGAGAGAGCTTCTTATCTGATGAGACTGAGCTGTAGAAGTTTTCAAGTTGCACAAGTTGCAGTTTGATTATTTCAGTGAACATGTCACACGATCCCTTATGCAGCTTTGTGTTCTGGCTGTGTGCGTCTCTCTCTCTTTCAGCTCCGTGATTTGTTTACATTAGCTTCTTAGCAGATAAGGCTCCTCCTGGCAAAACCCCTTTAATTTCCAGCCTCCTCTATGAGCATTTAAAGTCCCTTAGGGTATGTTCACACGGCATATTGCGGCTTGTAAAGTACACGCCACAATTACTATCTCGGATCATGCACATATGAGACTCAGGAAACAACTTTGCCAAATGATCAGCACAGGATGATCCGATAAAAAAAGAACTTTTATTTGAAAAACAACTGCCGGTACAAAATACGTATATAGCGGTGCAAGGGCAGGCAAGCAGCTCAGAGAGACAAAAGGATCGCTGACATGTTTCGGGCGATACAACGCCCTTAGACATAGCCGTTGGCCGGTATTTTGTACCGGCAGTTGTTTTTCAAATAAAAGTTCTTTTTTATCGGATCTCCCTGTGCTGATAAATTTGGCAAAGTTGTTTCCTAACTACGCGTGCATTTAGAGCATGATCGTGCACGGGATTTACCAAAAAACTGACATCAATATGCAAACTGGGTGAGCTGGTTCCCTTTCTTTCTTGTTTTAAACATATGGAACTCACCCTGGGGAACTTACTTCCCTTTACCGGGCCCATTTCTTGCCGTTTCCTGATATATATATATAATATAATATTTTATAAAAATATATATTTTAAATATATATATATATATATATATATATATATATATATTTATAATATAAATATAATATATTACACATATATATATAATATATTTTATACATATATTAATATAAAATATTTTATAATATATATATATATAATATTTTAATATTTTTATATATATATATATAATATAAATATATTTTTATATATATATATTTTTATTATATAATAAATTTTTTATTTATATTTAATATTTTTATATATTTATATATATAATATTTATATATATATTTTTATATATTCTATAATAATTTTAATATATTTTTATATATTTATATATATATTTTTTTTTATATATAATATTTTTTATATATATAATAAATAAATATATTTTTATAATATATATATATAATATAATATATATATAATATATATATATATATATATATATAAATGAAAAAAAAAGCAATATAAAAAAAAAAAAGCAAAAGGACGTATCGGCGCCGGGTCCCTTGTTAGTGTAATTAGGAAAATTTCCCTTGGGGGTTTAAAACTTTAAAATTTAAAAAAGACTTTTTTTTAAAGGGGAGTAGGGTTTAACCCACTTTTTCCCTAATAAAAAGGGAAAAAACCCCAACACTAAAAACAAAAAAATAGCTCAATGTTTTTCACCCCCTTAAATATCCGGTTTCCCTAAAGGGGTTTGAGAAGAAAAAAATCCAAAGTAAACCCCCTTTTATATATGGGACCATTAAATACTCAATTAAATCCCATTTTTTTAAAGGCCCGTTTGTTTCCCTTTAAAAACCCAGAATGACCAACCCTTTTCCCAACAATTAAACATTCTTCTAGAAATTTTTTTATTTTAAATCTTTTTGCCAGTTTATAAAAGATTTACTCTTTAAATACCAAATATCATTTTTAAAAATTTTAAAAACATTATAAATACTTTAAATTTTTAAAATATAAACTACAACTAAAACAACCTTTATCACTTAATTTTCCATTTTTTTCAAAAAAAAAAAATTACAGTAAAATTTTGCCAAATTATTTCCCCAGTGGTCAAATGGGCTAAAATTTTTATGGCCCTCTGTTTTTTTCATTAAAGGGCCCTTTTCTGGGGGGTATCGTTTTAACAGGGTACATCCAATGGGCCCCTCCTTGCCCCTGTAATATCAGAAACCTTTTAAAACCCCAATTAGGGGGGGAAGGGTTCAATGGGTAAAAGGGAAAAAAAATGAAAAAAAAAATCCCCAAATTTTGACGCCCCGTGAAAATTTCGGGAGACCCCCTGCCTTTGTTTTCCCTTTTTTTGTATTTTGCCCCAAGGGCCCAATTCAATCTGAAATAAAGGGGACACTTTGTTTCAAACCTTTTATACTGTATTCCACATTTGATTGAATCAAATAAATTTAAAATTTCGGGGTAAAATTTTTTAAAAACTTTTTTTATAAAAAATTTTTTTTTATTTTTAAATTAGAACTAAAAAGGGTAAGTTTCTAGAATAAAAAAAACCAAACACAGGCATCCGGTGGGCCCACATTGAAAGTTTCCCAATTTTTAAACCCGATTGTACCCCCCCTCTTTCGTTCTTTTCCCTTAATTTATTTGGGTGCAAACCGGGTTTTTAAAGGTTGGGAGCCCTCCTAAAAATAATTTTGGGGTTCCCTGGAATTACGGGGGCTAAAGGGGGCCCCTCTTTTCAACAAATGCCAGTGTTTTTTTTAAAAATGTTCTTTATTTTACTAGGGGAAAAGTTTTAAATTCTTCGAATTAAAACGAGAATTTAGGGGAAGTTCTGATTCTTTTACTTTTTTGATGCGGGTTTAAAAACTTTTTTGTTGTGTAAGACTCTCTATTTTTTCCGGCTTCTCCCCAAAAAGCTTCCTGGGGTTAATTTTTTTTGAAAGAGTCTCTTTTTTAAAATTTTTCACCTTTTTCTTTATATTTAGGGGTCATCCTTTTACAATTTTTTTTCATACTTTCCTTCGGGCCCAAATAGGGGTACTTTTTAGCCCTGGTTTGTGATGCGCCAAATTTAAGTTTTTTTGAAACATTAATTATCTTCATTTTTTGAAAGAAAGGGTTTTTGTTATTTTATTTTGTGTCCCCTTTTTATGTTTTAATCAAGTCAAAATTTCTAGGGAAAAGGGGCCTTTTTTTGGGACAAAAAATGTTGGGCCCCCAATCATTTTCTTTAAAGGTGGTCTAAAAAAATTTTTCCATTTCTTCCTCCGGCCCCTTTCCAGAAATAAAAAAATTTCACCCTATAAATCTTTTGTATATAAAAATTTTGGGTTTAAAAAATGGACCTAAATAGATGAATCCTCCTCAAAACAACTCATGAAGAGATTTGCTTTAAAGGGGGGTGCCTTTTTTGTGCCCATGGCCCGCCCCCTTTTTTGCTCCCGGGTCCCAAATGTCCTCTAATTTACAATAGTTATTTTCTAAAAAAATTGTATCCCCGTTTAAAAAAACCCCCCTTAAAAATTTTCAAACATGGTTGGGTTTAAAATTCAAAATTTGCCGACATACATTGATGCCCAATTTAAACGAAAAAGTTTTGTGTATAGGGAGGCTACATCCAAAGGGTTTAAAAAATTATAAAGTAAAATTTTGGTTTAAAATTTGATAAAATAGTTTTTGTGCCCAGAATCCCTTAAAAAACTTTTTTGTTTTTTTTTTACATAAGACTTCAGCCCCCTTTTCGAAAAAAAATGGGACAAATTGTTGTAAAAAAAAGTTAACCCCCGGGAATAATAGGCCCTCCGGGGGGTTTTTTTGTTATTTTTGTGCAGCCTTTTGGGAGGTAATAAAAAAAAAAGGGAAAATTTTTGGGTTTAGGTATATGAATTAAAAATTTTTAAATTTTTCTTTTTCTATATTTCCCATTTTTTTTAGGCTAAATCCCCAATTTCATACCTTCCCATGGAGTTCTTTTGGGAACTTCGTAAAATGTTATTTTGGTAAATTAGAATTTGGGCAAAATAATTTTGGGGGTTTTTCATGGTAGTCACTAAAGGTTCATAAGGGGCTTTTTCCCCCCCCCTTATCTGCCCGGGCGGGTTACAATGTCCCTATTTTCCGGGGAAAGATCTAATTGCCCGGGTCTTTCGGCTCTAGTTATATTCTTTTTGCTTTTTTGTGGTTCCCTTTTAAACCCGGGAAATTTTTCCACAAACTTAAAATTTATTGGGAAAGTCCTTAAATTTTGAACCCCGGGGCTTGGGACCGGGTAAAACTTTGATTTGGGTTTCAAAACCCAAGTTTTTTCCCCAATTTTCGTTAAATTTACCCCTTCCGTTGGGTGTACCTTTCCCTTTTTTAATTTGGGGCATTTTCAAAAAAATCCCTGTTAATGGGGTTTAAATTTTGGTTAAAATGATTAAGGGTCAAGGAATATTCAAAATTTTTCTTTCCTGTCATTGGTGGGACAAAAATTAAAAATCCCCCTTTTGGGGCAATTTGGTTAATTTTTGGGGTAAAAGATAAAGTAAGGTCTGACAATTAAAAAATTCCTTTTTCAATTAAACTGGTGCATCCTGTTGATAACCCCCTTTTTATAGATATTTTTGTTCCCTCTTTTTCTTTTTTTAGGTTTTTTTTTTTTTTGCAACCTTTTTTTTCCCCTTTGGGGGCCCCCGCCCTTTTTTCCTCTATAGAACCTTTTCTTTTTGAGGGTTTTTGGTTTTCTGTGAAAATTTTCGTGGGTTTTGTGAGGTATTGTCCCCTGTCCCCAAAAAAGACCCTGGGAGAGGTATTATGAGGGTGGGGGAAACTTCAAAATTCTCCCAAATGTTTTTTTTGTGAAAATTTTTGAAAACAAAATTTTTGGGTAAAGTGAAGGGCCCGGGCTCCCCTTACTCCTCTATATTTTTTTCTTTTATTTTATCCCAAAATTTTTTTTTGGGTATCTTTTGCCCCTTTTTTGTTTAAAATTTTAAATCTTTGGGTTTTCCCGGAATTTATTTAGTGTCAAAAACAATTTAAAGAAAATACTGGGTTTTTTCAGATGTAAACCCAAAGGGGAAGCCCCCCTTAGTGTGTTTTCTACCCAAAAAAAAGTAAAGGGCATTAAAGTTGTGTACCGTAAAAAACCAGATTTTAAAACTTGTTCAAAAGGCCATTATCAACCCACATTTTTCATTTTGATCTGATCTAATTTCAATAAAAACCCAATTCCCTTTTTTTTTTTTCAAAATTTTGTCATCTGATTTCCCTAGGGCCCTTTAAATTTCCCCAAAAATGAAAACCAAAGGGTAACGGGTTTTGGGGGAACTTTTGGGGTTTTTGGACAGGAAAACACCCCCACTAGAATTTTCATTTTTAAAATAGCCTTCTTTTGGGGATTATCTTTGGGGCTTGCTCCCATAAATTTTTTTTGAATCTTTTTTAGTATTGCATTGTCCCACAAGGGTGGGGCTTATATTAAATGGAAATTTTGGGGGTTCCCTTTTCTTTTTTCCCTACAAGCCCCCCGCTCCCCTTCTGGAAATCCTTAAAAGGGTTTTCAAAAAGGTTCTCTATTGGAAATTTTCCCTGATTCCCTATTTTTTGGGATTCTTATTTTTTTTACTTTTGCTATTTTCCCTCGTTTTAATTTTAAACCCCCGTATATTTTTGGGGAAATTTTAAAAAGGGGGCTCATTTAAAGGCACTTTTTCCCCCATTTCCATTTTTCCCTTGAACAGATCCCCCCTAATTTTTTCTAATAGGGTTTTAGAATTTTACAGCCAAGGGTCTATTATATGTAACCCGGGGGAAAACGATACCCCCAAAAAGGTTTTTTAAATGAAATTACGGGGAAACCCTAATAATATTGCCCATTTGACCATGGTGGGTAAAAAATTTTGGGGAAAAATGGTTTCTGGGTTTTTTTTTATTTGAAAAAAATTTGGTTTTTTAACGTGATAAGGTTGTTTTAGGGTTTTTGAAAACCCTAATTTTTTTGGAAATTTTAAAATTTTTTTAAAATTTTTTAAAAAATGTTTGGGGATTTATTGGGGTTAAAAATTTTTTTTTACTAAAGGGAAAAAGGGTAAAAATAAGGTTTTTAAAGAATGTTTAAATTTTTTGAAATGGTTGGGCATTCCCCGATTTAATGTGGGGGAAAATCGCCTTTAACCAATTTTGGGTCCCTTGAGTATTTATGGTCCCCCATATATAAGGGGTCACTTTTTGGGTTTTTTGTCCAACCCCAGGGGAAACGCTGTTTTTGGCCTTTTAAAAACATTGAGGGTATTTTGTTTGTTTTTTTGTTGGGTTTGTTTCCGGGTTTTAAATACGGGGTAGTGGGTTATCCATACTCCTAATTAAAAGTCTTTTTTTTAAATTTTAAAGTATATCTCCAGAATTTCCTAATTTACTAACAGGCACCTGGGGGCCGATAGTCTTTTGCTTTTTTTTATTTCTTGTACCCTTGGCTTTTGAGTTGGGTTGGGATTTTTTTGGATTTTGAGTTTGGGGGGCCGTTGGACAACGAGGAGGGAAATTTTCCACCATTTTCCATTGGGGAAGTTGGGTTTTTTGGGGCCCCTAAATTGTTGCACAAAATTTTCAGGTAAAAATGAATAGTATTTTTCCTGATTCCGTTTTATAGACGAAAATTCAATTTTTGTGCGCCCCCCGTCTTTTGTTTTTTGTTTCCTTTTTTTATAAATTTTTATATTTTATATATTTTAAATTAAAATATATTTTAAAAATTTTAAACATAATATATATAAATAATTGTACCCCAAACCCCCGGGAAACACACTGCTGTGGGTTTGGGAAAAATTTTTTTTGCGGGGGCTGGGGGGAATTTTGGGAGGGGAGTAAGTGACCTGAGGGGAAAAAGGGCGGGGGCTCTCTGTGTGGCAGGAAAGCTCCCCAAAACAAAAGAAAAATTGCCAAAAAACCGGGGAAAGGATCTGGGGGTTGGGAAAAAGGGGGGGGTTTTGGAAGGTTAAACATGGGGTAGGATCTAGAGGATTTTAAACCCGGGGCCTGAAAACTGGGAGGGGGGACAAAATAAATGGTATCTGTTTTAAAGGCCACAAGGGAACCCAAAAGCGCTTTCCCCAGGGGCAGGCCCCCCTACAGCATAAAGAGCTCTTTTCCCTGGTCGCCCCCCCCTGGGGTTACTTGGGGGGGGGGGGGCAAAGGGTTTTGGAGATCCTTTTGGAGGTGGGGGACTTTCACTAGGTGAGTTTTCAGAATCCAATTTCTGATAGAAATGGATTTTCACCAACGGGAAAACTGTGCCCCCTTTTTTTTCTATGGGGGGTTTTTCTCGCGTAAAAGCCCCCAAGAAATTTACTAGGCACTTAATTTAAAAACTTTTCAAAATACTCCCCCAAATACAAACCTGGGAAAAAAAAGGTAAAGGATAATTATGGCACCCAATTTTACATTGGAAAGAAAGAGAGGGTTTTTTTTCATTGTTGAAATTCCCTTTTGGGGAATTTTTGTACTAAAAAACGCCCCCCAAAAACTCTTCAAAAAAATGTTTTGTGAACATACCCTAATTTTCATGTTAAATTTAAAATATGTTTGATATGTTTCCCAAAATTATTTATACTTTATTTTTAAAGTAAAATTGTTAACTCTAAATTTTGTAGACTACACATTTCACTAAGCACTTGCAATGCTATTTTAGTATAGAGAAGGGGAATTTAAAAACATTTTTCTGAGTAGGTTTCAGTTTTTTAATTTTAGGTAGAGGGAAAGGGCCCAAAAGTAGAAACTGTTACTGACACACCTATATCTATATCATATATCACAGATTAGGAACAAACAGTGAGTGATAACCAGGACTTTAGGGCACCATGGGAAACAAGATGGGTACAGAAAAGAAAGTCAGATGAGGATGAGAGACCCCTCCCCACAGGCCCAGGGGGGCTTTTTATATCCAAAATGTATACACAAGACTTGGGCACAAATTTCTAATGAACTTTAATTACAATTACAAAATTTTTCCTGTAAAATTTTTAAAAACCCTTTTAAGAAGAATGCAATTTCTTTTTAAATTTTTAAATTATTGTTGGGGGCCTTCTTTTTAAGCCTGAAGAAAAATTTTTATTTGATAAAACTGGTATTTTGTTTAAATTTTTTTCCCCCCCTTCCCAAAAAATGGGAGGTCTTTTAATTTTTTTTTTAGATTCACGTCAACTGTGAGAGTCAGAATCTAAAACAAAATCCAAAAACCCATTTTTAAAAAAATTTTTAAAAAAATGTTAAGCATTTTATTTTCATGAAATAAGTATTTGATTCAAAAACCCCCCAACTAAAATTTTTTCTGGCTCTCACAGAGAGGGTTTGTTTTTTTTACTCGGGAAACATTTCACCTGTTTTTAACCCAGTACCTGTTTAAAAAAACACCTGTCCAAAACTCAATCACACTCCAACCCCTCCCCCATGGCCAAAACCCAAAAAGGTGTCTAAGAAAACCCCGGGGCAAAATTATGGGCCATTGCCAAAAATTGGGATGGACTTTCGGGACAATTTGGGAAAAGGGTTGGTGAGAAAAGCAAAAAAACTGTTGGGCACCCCAAAATTAAAAAAATTAAGAAACACAAGATGGACTTTAATCTTCCTCTGTCTGGGGCCCATGAAGAACTCGCTTTTGGGGTAAAGATGATTATGAGAAACACAGGGAAACGGCAAAACCCCACGGGACGCCTGGGGCAAAGGGACCTGGGACTACAGTCTCAAAGGGGTGACCCAATTTTGCAACCCCAAAATATTTCCGTTTATGTATTAAAAACTTGCAGGGCACCCCCCAGAAAAGTCCAAAGGCCCCCCTTTTAAATTTTACCAAAGGGCCCTCTGGATAACCCAGAGGAAAGGGACAGGAAAAAGGTCATCTGGTTTTGTGAGACCAGAAAAGAACTTTTTTGGGATCAATCCAATTGCCGTTTTGGGGGAGGAGAATGGATGAGTTACAAACCCCTAAGAACACTTGCCCAAAATTTTGAAGAAAAAGGGGTTTTGAAACATCAACTTTTGGGTTTTTCTTTTTTTGCAAGGGGGGCAGTTCGATTTAAGGGGAGTTGGATGGGGCCCTGGATTGGGAAAATTTTTAGCCAACAACTCCTTTTCCCCCCCGTAAGGGGCATTGAAAAATGGGGCATGGCCTTGGGCAAAAGGGTTTTTTTCCTGCATGACATTGACCTGAAACACACAGCCAGGGAAACTAAGGAGTGGCTTCATAAGAAGCATTTCAAGGTCCTGGCCTCCATACCTGAACCCAATCGAAAATCTTTGGAGGGAGCCCAATGTAGCGAAGCGACAGCCCTGAAAACTGACAGATCTGGAAAAGATCTGTATAGAGGAGTGAGCCAAAATCCCTGCTTCAGCGGGTGCAAACTTGGCCAAGAGTTACCTCTGTAATTGCATACAAAGGTTTTAAAATCGTCAGTGTATCAAATACTTATTTTCCACACTATATCAATCATGTTCTACCTTCTATATTTGAAGGTCCACTTTAAAGTTTGGAGCCAGATTATTTTTATTTTATTTTCAGAGACAGCCGTAACTAGCATCCTTGAACCTTGAAAAGGGAGACTAGATGTTCCAAAAAAAGTTTCAAGCTTCAGGAAAAATCCAAAGAATTTATAATCTACCAGACATACAGAGACGTGTTGATCTCAGAAAGCCATCGGTTCCATAAGTTAGTTACTTATTTAATTTCTTTCATAAGAAGTGCAGTTATGAATATAAAAATTTGCATAGTGGTCAGTCAAACCAAAACCAAATGTGATTTGTATACAGAGTGTGAAAAGGAAAATAAGCAAATTAAATATATTCCAGTTGAATTTTCAAAAAACAAAATCAATAAGAAATATTTTATATATGGGGGAAGTCTTTTAACATTTTGTGTCAGATATATGTATGTACATAGGTGTAACTTTAGAGGGGTACAGAGGGGACTGATCCCCCACTTTTTCTATGTGGGGGACGGTCTCCCCCACTTTTTAGCCACTTCAATAAAAAATAATCCATATGAAAGCATGAGAATACGGTAAGTGAGGAGAGCAGAGCACAGAGGAGGGAGAAGTGAACCCTCTGCCTCCTATATTTCTCTGCATCTTGGAAGGACAGAGTAGGTAGCAGCCTCAAGTGTCAGTGCAGAGTGAGAGCAGCGCTGATTGGTAGAGCAGGAGTCAGCAGGGGCTCCTTCACCAATCAGAACATTGCTCACAGTCCAGCACACTCTGTATCTGGGGTTGTATCTTTCCCTCCCTTTGTATACCACTTCCCCTATGCTCAGCCCTCATCAGAGAAGAAGAGAAACTCTTGCCGAATGCCAACAGCACCAGACTACAGGAGACAGGTAAGGAGGGGACAAGGGTGCCAGGCGTTGTGTGTGCATGTGAGTAAGGTATGTACTATAATTGTGAGATGTGTATATACTGTACATGTGTCTAGCCATGTGACGTCTTCCCTGAACTTATACGCCGGGAAAAATTAAAGTGAATGGGGCCGGCCCCACAGCATTTTAGAAATGTGGACTGGACAGCGTGTACTTCTAAAGAACCCGGCATATAGTGGAGCCCCCCACAATGTGCCGTGTGCATATACCATAAGGTACGTTCACAAGGAAGATATGAATGCTGATTCTGGGGCAGATTCAGTGCTGGATCTCCCTCAGAAGCGGTGTCCAATCCAACAGGAAACTGATTTACATTATACCCTATGTAAAATCCGTGTCTTGTGTAGATGACACTGATTTTACTTGAGTAAGTGTGTAGTGTGTCTGTGTTCAATATATGTATATATAAACACACAATTTATGGGGTACTTGTCTAATATAGTTAGTCTCTGGGGTACAGAGTGTAATGTAATAATCTCTGGGGTATGGTGTAATATAATCTCTGGGGTACAGTGAGTAATGTAATCTCTGAGGTACAGTGAATAATGCAGTAATCTCTGGGGTACGGTGTGTAAACTAATCTCTGGGCTATGGTGAATAATGTAGTACTATCTGGGGTACGGTGTATAATGTAGTCTCTGGGGTTCAGTGTGTAATGTAATCTCTGGGATATGGTGTGTGATGAAATCTCTGGGGTACAGTGTGTAATGTAATCTCTCGTGTATGGTGTGTGATGTAATCTCTGGGGAACGGTGTAATATAATCTCTGGGGTACAGTTTGTAATGTATGAATCTCTGGGGTATGGTGTAATGTAATCTCTGGCATATGGTGTGTAATGTAATCTCTGGGGTACAGTGTGTAAAGTAATCTCTGGAGTATGGTGTGATGTAATCTCTGGGGTACAGTGTGAAATGTATTCTCTGGGGTACAGTGGATAATGTAATCTCTGTGGTACAGTGGATAATGTAATATCTGGTGTATGGTGTGTAATGTAGGAATCTCTGGGGTACAGTGTGTAATGTAATCTCGTGTATGGTATGTGATGAAATCTTTGGTTTATAATATGTAATGTAATATAATTTCTGGGGTACAGTATGTAATGTAATCGCTCGTGTATGGTGTGTGATGTAATCTCTGGGGTACAGTGTGTAATGTAATCTCTGGGGTATGGTGTGATGTAATCTCTGGGGTACAGCATGTAATGTAATCTCTGGGGTACAGTGTGTAATGTAGTCTCTGGAGTACAGTGAGTAATGTGATCTCAGGGGTACGGTGTAATGTAATCTCTGGAGTACAGTGAGTAATGTAATTCCTTTCTAGGGTTCAGTGTGTAATATAATACATTTTTGAGGTATTGTGAATTATATTATTTCTTGAGTACAATGTGCAATTCATTTCTAAGGTGGAGTTAGTAATGTAATTTCTGTGGCTACCATGTGTAATATAATTAATTTCTGGGGTGCAGTGAGTGATGTCATTTCTGGTGTATGCTATGAGATAAAATAAATTTGGGGGTACAGTATGTGACATAAGTGATTCCTAGGGGTACAGGGAGATTGGGTTCTTTTATTTTCCTCATTCTGTTGTGTATATAACAAATTTAATGGAGTAGTGACGGGAGATGGGAGGGGTTAAGCGAAAGTTACTGCATTGCACAACATTTTTTATTTCCACATAGAGGGGGAAATATTACAGGTGGGCTGGTTCGGTTTCATTGCCAGGGCTGCTTTTTAGTCCCAGTCCGGCTCTAAACTTCAGTAATTAGAGAGCCACTCAAAACCTAACGGATTGCACCAAGAGTGTTTGCCATAAGGACTCCGCCCAGACCTGCTGGGGGAGCTCACAGCACTCCCTAAGACCTTCTAGCTGGGTTAGAGGGGGCCACTTCACTGCAGGGAAAGGATGGGAGAGAAGGGAAGGGAGGGGAAGTGAAAGGGAAGGCAAGTGAAGGAGGGAGGGATAGGAAGATAGGGGATGAGAGGTAAAATTGGTCCCCCCCACTTTTTGAACCAAAGTTATGCCCCTGTGTATGTATAATTCCAACTGAAGTGTCCCTAAGATAGAAGTTACAGATTTCCAGAGGTTGAACTGTCAAAATGGGATCATATGAAAATCCAGCACAACATTCAATATTTCAATGAGTTTTCACCAGCATTTTCTATTTTTATCAGAAAAAATAGTGGAGCATATACTGGCTTGGACTGGCAGAAAGCAAGAGACAGAGTGGAAGAATCATGCGAAGTATGTACAGTCATATATAGTAGCTGTATGGTGGGTCCAGGAATTAACTTCCGTTGTGGGCCCCAATAATCAGTTTCACTGTCGGGCCCCCAAGTATCAACTCCATTGGAGGGCCACAGGCACCCCAGTCTGACATTGTGCAGGTGGCAGCCTTAATGAGTATGGCTTCTTTACGTGAATTGCACCATATGCACTATTGTGCTCCACTATTTTTTCTATCAACCAACTGTACCTGTCAAATGCTTATGAAAACATGTTGGAATGTTGAACATTGTGCTGTGGAGGGTATATTTCTGTTATTGTTGACAATGTGTGTTTTGAAATTGGGTGTAACAGTATGCTATGTTTTGAATAAAATTTTAATAGTTTTAGTAAGGGAAAATATAAATTAAGGAGAGATATTGGATCTTCACCCAGTTTCAATTTGGGCAGAAAATTATATTGAGTGGATTATTTGTTTATCTCCCTTCCATTCTAGAATATGAAGATGTTGATTCCATTTTCATGTGTATTTGTAAATATCAAAAAAGGAAACCCTCCCTTTTCAGCCTTTAATAAAAAAACAGGGATCAGATAAAGAAATTAACATAGTTTGGGTGTCACGATAGGAGGTCGTGGATCCTCTGGACCACCACAAGCGAGGGTGTAAGCCACGCCAGGGAGCGGAATCTAAGTAGGTCCCGGTTTTCACCAGAGCCCGCCGCAAAGCGGGATGGACTTGCTGCGGCGGGAGTCTACCAGGTCGCTACCCCTGACGTGACTTGCTTGCGGAGGCAGCCGAAGTGTAGCGTGGTACAAAATCATAAGGCAGGCTCATAGTCGGGGACAGGCGGGATAGTCAGGGCAGTCAGCAAGGTTCGTGGTCGTGGACAGGCAGGAAGGTCAGAGCAGGCGGCAAGATTCGTGGTCGAGGGACGGAGGCAAATGGTACAGTATGGTAATCAGAACAAGGCTTCAGGAATGCTTTCTCAATAGGCAATGGGCACTAAAGATCCGGCGGAGAGCTGCCGGAGGAGGACCTAAATAGGGTCAGGGGCCGGCAACAGCCAATTACCGGCGCGCTGGCCCTTTAAATCTGCAGAAGCCGGCGCGCGCGCGTCCTAGGGAGTGGGGACGCATGCACCGGCTGGCACAAGGGCGCACGGAGTCAGGAACGTGGACGGGTAAGTTATTAGACTCCGGGGGACGAGTTCGCCCACGGTCCGGGGACCGGGGGAACAGTAGTCGGACGGACGCGCCCGCACCCTGCCCCACGGGCAGTTTACATCTGTAAGAATACTGCAGGTTACTAGATGGTACTTATTATGGAAGATACGTGAAGTACTAGGTGTTTAGTGGAGGTGTGATGCAGTAAATAAAGCAGACAACTCACTGGGGAATCTTCAGGCTTTACTCACAGCACTTTTCTTGTGGACGTTACAAGGTTAATCAGCAAGGCACATATCACTTCAACATTTCTTAGACCCCGTATCTCTGGACCCGTTGACACTCACAATCACCTTCTTATTCCGACCCATTTAATCTGTGCAAGGTGCTGGCACCTGTCGACACAGGACACTCTCTGTCCACTCAATTTGATTCTGTATTTCTGGATCGTGTGACTCTCCTCAGGGGCCATTCTGCCTGGGTCTCTAGTTTCTCTCTGTCTTGGTGCCTGCTCAATCTCAGGTATATCAGTGAGTCGACTGTTTTCTTCTGCCTCAGCCTGCCCTGTATTGGCGCCTTAATAGACAGGGGTCCCCTTTCATAGTTGCTTTCAACTACAACTATATACACTGAGCATAGCTCCAACTCCTGACTGACTATAGTCCTTACAGGTTCTATCCTCCAACTGTCTGCCTGGCCTCAGCTTTGCTTCTCCCTAAGGCTATGTTCACAAGGCATAATTGCGGCTCGTACTCCCGCAATAGATTGTCATTACTCGCAGCGCATAAGCGCCATGAGTAAATGACATGTCACTTATCTCCCCCGTGCAGCGTACTGTACGCCTGGGGAGAGGAGGCGTAATCCATAGTTCTCTATGAGAACTGTGGATTACCGTAATGACTGCGGCACATTTCGCTTGTATTTGAGCGCAGTACGCGGTGAAATACGCGGCGAAATGCGCCCCAATCATAACCGTGTGAACATGGCCTAACAGTCCCAACTGTCACTCTCTCTAAACTGTTAACTCCTTCTATACCAGAAGGGACTTATATACCTTTCTCATACAATGCAGTACAAGATGTTATATATACAATTTGCCCTACTTTACACACCCACTAATATGTTTATTTTGGTACCATACTGTGATTATACTATATACTGCATGGTTGATCTTTTTGAATTTTATTGAATATTGTTCAAAGCAATGTTTTATATATTGTAGGTAAGGTCCAAGTATATTTCCTGGTGGTTTTTGATAATTAAAGAAGCCAGTTGTAAGATAAACTACAGAAATAATGAATCAAAATATGTAAAGATATTCCTGTTTTTAATACTAACCCTATTTTTTTTTAGAGGTTTAACAATAAAATAAATGTTTGATGAGGAACCAGATGAGTGACAGTGATGTGGACAGAGTTAAGAAATTAATTTAGTGCACTACAAGTGACAGTATGCCAAATGAAGCAAAAGTACAGACAGCATTTCAATTTTAAACTGTCTTTTATTTCCCAATAGTGCAACGTTTCAGCTCACATCTGAGCCTTTCTCAGAAAGGCTCAGATGTGAGCTGAAACGTTGCACTATTGGGAATAAAAGACAGTTTATATTGAAGTGCTGTCATTACTTTTGCTGGATTTGGATAATACCGTGGACTGGGCTTGACTTGCACTCATCTATTGTTTCCGGTGCTGCTACAATTTTTTGGTATATATTTAAGTATGCCAATGAAGAACTACAAATTGGCAGAAATGTATGCATATTAGCTTTTATGTCCTTATTTTAAAGGACATTGAAAGCAGTCATTGACAATATCAACCCATAGTCTATGATGAAAACATTTGTCAGTAAATTACATTTCAAAAAAGCCTTATACTTTGATTCTGACTGGTTACAGATAGTGTAATTACAGTAAAGAGGAATGTGTTAACCCCACAAAACAATCCTTCTGAAATATCTGCAGCTTCACAAGCTGAAGTACTAGATGCACCAAACCAGGTGGATATCAAATGTAATATATCCAGTGTTAAAGAGGTGTTCCTACCAAAGACTTAGATAGCGTATTGCTTGGATATGCCATCAAAGCCCAATAGTTGCGGGTCCCACCTCTGGGACCCATGCCTATCTTGCGAACAGGCCCCTAAAAGTTACTGTACAGAATGGAGATTTGGTCATGCTTGTTCTATGGAACTTCCAAGCACAGCCGAACAACACACTCACCTGTACTTGGAACTCCCAAAGAAAAGAACAGAGGGTCGTACACAAGTGTGAATGACTCTCCTATCTGCTTAGGGGTTGTCTTAGTCCATTGATTCATCTTACCTCAGTCCTGTTTTCTTGGTTTCACTTTGAATTCAGGGGCGTGTTTACCAGCTTCTACTAGGCTGCAGTAGAAGCCAGGTCTGTACCTATAGCAACCAGTGCTGCCAGCCTATCAGGATAGATCAAACAAGTCTGTGACTATAGCGACCTAAGGAGCTGATGCAGCCCATACAAAAGGAGATATCTTTTTTTTTTCCAAGATCTTTAACATAAAAAGCAATCCTTGTAGTGAGACAACCCCTTTACGTTTTTGTACCTTAAAGTGTCAGTGAACCTGAAATGGTACCTACAAATATCCTAATAAAACTGAGGCCCTGATATCCAGTGGTGCTTCTTCTATTATGAGGCCTGTAATCGAGTCAAATATCACACTAGGGCCACATATGGATATTTCTAAAAATGTCAGAATTGGGGTGGGTGAGGGGAACAATGTTGAGTTGCATTTATCTGTTAAAATCTACTTTGTTTCATTAAGAATGGATTAAAATTGAAAATTGTTACAACCCCCCTCTCTCCCTGAAATTTCACCTCTACTTTGCTTTAATGCCTATGAAACACCTATAGGGTTAATAGACTTCTTAGATAATTTTTTGAATACTTAAATGGGTTAGGTTTTTTAATGTAGTGATTAATTAGGGTGTCTAACATTCAGGACTTTGCTAGCCAAGTCAGAACCTTTTGTTAACCTTTTCCCAACTTTTATGAAATGTGTTTCTACCATCAAATTCTAAATGAGTTAGTTTTTCAAATGAAATGGAAAAATATCTAACTGTCAATTTCTGATATATGTTCTCTGTTCTGCTGTGAATAAAATATGGGTATAACAGATTAACAGATTTTACATAGCTCCCCCAACTTTTTTGTAATTGAGGTTGCAATAATCTCTAAACAATTTGAATCTTTGTTATTTAGTCCCTCTAGAAGACTTGACTATGTGATTGTTAACATAATACACTACAATACTTTTGTGCGAAATACCATATTTCCCTGTTTATGATGTCATCAATATAAAACCAAGCACTTGTTACAATAGTGCAATGATAGCAATACAAACCTACTTTGCCAAGCATAGATATTTGTTGATTAATCTTTAATGGACATGATTACTTTTGTTTTGTATGTGTCTTTGCATTTGACATAGCAATAAGGCCTTAATATGCAGCTACAAGAAGGCAGTTGTTTATACAATCTTAGAGTATTTTTTTTGTTGTAAGAGTAGAGCTAAATACGGTTCACTGCCCATTTCTTTCCCCTAGAACTCATGTGATTGAAAGGATTTTGAAAATATTACCAATTTAGTGGTAAATTTTTAATCCCAATTTTTAATTAAGAATTTGTATAGTATGGAACATACGTTTTCTTGTTTCACCTAAAAAAAAACCAAAACACTGGCCCTGTGCTTTACATTGCAGTGATTTTTTTTTAAAATGGATCACATTTTTTTTTTTTTTAGTTTTTCTTTGTTTTATTAAAATACAGTAATATTTTTTAAGACATAATGAAATATATACTTCTACTCTAGGTCCCAATACTTCTCCGAGAGTGGAGACTTGAGGAGGAAGAAGAAAAACTACTCTACTTCAATAGTGAGGCCCCTGTAACATTGGTGGATTCTTGCCTTTGCTGTGAGACCAGTCTAACTACCCATCATGATGAGACAAAAGAGATAGGAGATGGATCCGTTAGGTCACCTTTGGAGGGTTGGCACAATCTACGCTGAGGAGCGAAGTTTAAGGGGCCCCTGGTCTTATCCAGAACAAAATTAAAGGCCAGTTGGTCTTTGCTGCGGGAAACCTCCAGGTCGCTACCTCGTACGTAGGTCCTCACGGTGATAGCCAACAAGCCGAGGAGCGTGGTACAAAAGGACAAGGTAAAGGAATAGTCAGGGCATGAGCACCTGGCAGGGTCAGGAATGGAGCAGGAGAAACATCAACGGGAAGACTCTCAGAAGTGATAGTATACGGGAGCAACCGGGCAATGAGTGCAGGTAGAAATTTCCTTTAAAAGACCCATGGACTGAAGTGATTGGCTGGGGAAGGATTGAATGCATGCTCTAGCCCTTTAAATCAAAGGGAGTCAATGTGCCCCCAGTGCCCAGAAAGAGATGCAGCCAGAAGCAGCAACTGATGAGACCAGTTATTTATTCTTTTTTGGATGGTTGAAACATGTTGGGACGGGACCATAGGGATATGTAGGGTTATTTATGAATAGGGTCAGGTTGCAGACAGGAATGCCCTTATCGGCGCGGTGACCCTGTTACTATTATACATTTTTGGTATCGGCAAGGGTATATTAGAAGTTAGGGCCTTATAGGTGACATACGCCATTGGTCCTGATACCCTTTCTGATATTTTTTTTTTGCTGTTTTTCAGCATTTGTGACCGAGAGTTTTTTCTGCTTTTAGTCTTTATCATTAAAAGTTATATTTTAGGACCGTTTTTCCTCTTTTCTTTTTGTTTACTTAAGGGATTTGACCCCAACTAGCCAAGGAGGATGAAGAACCAAGAGTCAGGAGATTAGATACTGGTGGCTCCAATGAGTCAGCTTGCAGGATCTCCAATCAATGGCCGAGACATGAGTTCACAACCATGGGAGTCCTAAAAGCAGAGTACTGGTGGCATCCGAAAGTACAAGGAAGGAGACAAAGAGACAGAGAAAGGCTTGGCCAAGGGAGTCACAGGCAGGTTGCACTTGGTCACCAGTGTGGGATGAGTGAAGTTGCTATCTGAACCAGAGTCCACAAATGCAGCGAGCAAGAGAGTGGAACCAGACTGGAGGACCAGGGTAACTGGCATCGTCTGAACTAAAGAAGAAGCGGTTACATCCAAGGTTGCCTCTCCAATGAAGCCTAGGCTCTGAAGTTTTCCTGGCCGAATCAGTATCTTTCAATAGGTACTACTTAGCACCACAATAGAGGCACAGACCGAGGTTCCATCTGTAAGTTTGTTCCTCTTCGGACAAACATGTTCTTTCTACCTGCATTGGTTCTTTCTGTAGAATAGAGAGAGTGGATTAAAGTGGGCACTGAAAGATTGGGGCATAAAAGAAACGCAGCAAAATTGGGGAACTTCAGGCTGCTGACAAATCTGCTGGTGTCACTGCGTGGACATCTATGAGGGTAGCCAGGGAGATGAGTACATCAAGGTTGGTAGGTAGGTCTCAGTCAGCGAGTTCATTCTTAATGGACCCGCCAAGCCTTCCCAGAATGTAGCTACAAGTGCCTCGTCATTCCAGGCCAGCTCAGATGCTAAGGTTCAGAACTAAACCGCATAATGGCCCACAGTGGAGTCGTCAGCAGAAAGGGAGCACCAGAGGAAGTCTGACCTGGCTCTTCAAACAACTTGTGAAGTTTGACAAGATGGACGGCATTCTCTCGTTCCCACAGAAGGCTTATTGAGGCTAGAGCTTCACCAGAGAGCAGAGAAATGATGAAGGCTACCTCTGCTTGCTCAGAGATGAATTGGTGATCCAGGACTTAGAAGTGGATGATGCATTGATTTAGGACTCCATGGCAGGCCTTGGGATCTCCACTGTAGCCAGCTGGAAAAAGCAGGTGTGGGCTACATCAGGAGGCGGCGCTACAGCAGGTACTGGTGCATTTTTCGAAAGATGTGCTGCAATGCTCGCAATCATCTCAAAGAGCTGCTTTTCGTGGATGCCTTGATGGAATAGACATCAGGCAAAAGGACGTGGGTACGATCCATGGCCCAGTTGTACTGTCATGATGAGACACCAATGACAGGAGGTGGATCTGCTAGGAGTCTGCCGAAATGTTGGTTGTTCTTTGCTGTGGGAAACCCACAGGTTGATACCTCCAATGTAGGTTCTCATGGTGAGAGCTGATGAGTCAAGGAGTGTGGTACAAAAGGATGATGTACAGGCGTAGTCAGGGCATGAGTAGGCGGTCATGGCAGACTGCATACAAGGCAGAGTCATATATATATATATATATATATATATATATATATATATATATATATATATATCACCACCACATAAGTAAGACCAGAAACAATCGTGGCAGATTGAAACCAAATGTTATACTGAGTGATATTATCACATCTGCTGCAGTCACTATATCATATAACACATGTGGCATGAAGCCACTATTCACATAACCTGTAGTCCAGCATTTATCCTTTTTGGTTACCAGCATTATTGTTTCATTCTTGTGTACTGTTGAGGTAATGCACATACATGTATTGGAGCATATAATCCAGAGAAGAAATCAACTTGCAAAGTTTCGATGGTAGACATGGCCCATTTGACAAAGGGGGTGTGTCTGCCCAAAACATCAGAAGTTGGACACTTTACGATGAAGATGCATTGCAGTTGATTTCTGCCCAGGATTACAGTATATGCTGCTATGCATATATTCTGCTACTTTATACCATCTGTGTGTCTCTTGACTCTTTTTAAAATAAAAATGTCATTTGTCAGTAAAAATTTCAGTTTTTTATGTTTACATTAAAACAAAAACATTTTCAGAATGTAATATTTTTTACTTCTTCAGACAGGCATTCTTCCAAATAGTTTTTCTCTCCTGTCTCAGCACCCAAACAACCATGCTGGCTTATTTCTGGAACAATTTGGGCAGTATTGATGTGGGAGTAGACTGGTTGGAGTTGTCCATTGGATCAAGATGCTCAGAGTGACATCAATATAGACTAACTCAAGAAAATAAAGTAGTGGTAAACAGTAGGCAAGAGTACCTAATATATGTCACCATTTTTGTATTTGTCTTGTTCTTCTGTAGGAGAAATTAGTCCTCACTCAGTTATCGCATTTTTAAAAATTGACTAATATTCACAGTCCATGAAATCCTTGACAACTCTTTCCCTACTTACCCTTATGAACCCTGCTGTCACATCGAACAGCATACATTCATCCCACTCCAGCTTCTAAACTCACTCATACATCACCACACACAGTTTACTTCTTGTCATTATCACCCACACCCAAAATTCAACTCTTCCAGGATTTCTAAAATCAAAAGGCTTGATTACTTATTACTTGTCTGGAGAGACAACAACTCAAAATCTGACCCTCTGCCAAGTTTGTTTTTCTTTATAAAAAAAATTATATTGTGGGATTTTATCCTATTTCTTTTAATTGATTTGGTATCTTATGATTTGATTCATAAATGTTTTTCCCATTAAAAATTAGTCAATTTGCCCTCTAAAAAAATATTTAAGGTCTGATACCCAATGTTGTGGCATGTTGTCACATCTGTTTAATTCCCCTGATTCTGCCATTTGTAGAAATATCTAATTTGTGTCCGTAGTGTGTTATTTGACTCCTAATTAGAGAAGCACCTACCAAGTTTTTGTGGCTCATTTTTATTTGGATTTTATTAAGCACCATTTCAGGTTTGCAGACTTCCTGAGGAGCTAAAACTTAAGCACTCCTTAAAAAGACCTAATTTTGGGAACTACACCACTTAAGGAATATATCTAGATGTGTAGTGAGTATATTGATTCCATATGTGTTTCATGGATTTTGATTTTTGTTTTTTAGCATTGGCCATAAAAAAATACAAATAGCAATTTTCCTAATTTTATGCATCATGTGATTAGTTTGTCACGTGAATTATTACATGATGCAAAACATGTTTGTTATTCATTGGTGCATGCAAATTATTATATTATTTCATCAATGATGTGTTGTATGTTCATTGCTTGGATGTTAGTTTTTGGGAATTAGTTTTAAGGAGGAGCTGATGTCTATCATCACTACCCCAGATTAAGCCGCGATTGTGGCAAAACATTTGTTGGGTGCAACTGGTGGGTGTTATCGGATTATGTAGATTAAATTATTTTTCTTCCTTCTGTTCTTTTGGATGTGTTTATTATTATATTTATAAGAACTTGCCCTTTTTATATTTTTGGCTTCATTTTAGTTACACATCTTTTTACATATGTTATTCTTACCTGGGCAAATGTGCAAAGATATATAGAATATCTGGTGACAAACACAAGCAACAATCTGATAAAAGATCACAAAAAAACCCCAGATTTATGATAAAATCAATGCTTTATTAATGTCAAAAATCATGAAAATATGTCATACTTCACCCAACAATGAAAAAATGCACGTTTTTCAACTCCACAATTTTAGTGCAAAGTTTATAAACATATGTAAAAGTTGTCACAAATGCCTAACATCATCTTACATGTCCATAAGTAAAAAATGTAAATAATTAACCCGTTCATGGCTTAAAGGTAAATAGGAGGAGAGTGCACGCTTGCTCTTCTTCAGAAGAGTTTTTGGTGATCTTTTATCGGTTTGTTGTACTTACACTAACCTGCAGAGGGCAAAGTGACATCGATATATACTGTAGTTATAAATTATTTGCTCATTAATACCATTTTTTTTATAGTATATTTTATAGTATTTTTTATAGTATATCTGACATACACCCCCAGCTATTTTCTTTTTTAACTTTGTCTTTTTGTCTTTTGTCATTTATTTTTTAACTTTGTTGTCTTACATGTAACATTTTAAAATTTTTGCTGTTTAATGTTTTGTTTCATGTATGTAATCCAATTAATATTATTAGAAAAATTATTATTAATCATATATTTCTCTGCACTTTTTTCCTTTTGCTTTTGCTAATTATATAAAGTTTTAGCTCAAAATATTTTATTTTCACAAGTTATGTTGGTTAAAAGCACCTCAAAATGTATTATCTAATTTCTTCCAAGTATGATGATGCCATACATGTGGGTGTAAACTGCTGTTTGGGCGCCTGGCAGGATGAACAATGGAAGGAGCGCTATTTGACTTCTGGAATGCAGATTTTGTTGGGTGTCATATTGCATCTGCAAAGTCCACAAAGTTTCAGTAAAGGTGAAACTTTCCAGAAGTCACCCAATTTTGGACACAACACCCCTCAGGGAATTTATCTATGGTTGTATTGTGTATTTTGGAAACACTCATTTTTACAACGTTTGCTGTGCGGTATAAATGCATGATAACTTTACTGTGCGGGTCAGTACAATTAAAATAATAGTAAACATATATGGCTTTTATGTTCTACTGTTTTCACACTATAGAAATGCTTTTTTTTTTAAAAAATGCATTTTCATTTCGTCATATTCAGAAAGCAGTAACTTTTTATTTTTCTGTATAGAGAGCTACTGTATATAAGGGCTTGTATTCTGTGGGATTAGTTGATGTTTTCATTAGTACAATTTGGGGGTTTATATGACACTATGATTACTTTTTATCTAGTATTTTGAGAGGCAAGATTTTAAATGATATGACAGTTTTACAGCCCATGTTGTTACGGATGCGGCAATACAAAATGTGTACTTTCTTGTTTTTATTTTTTTCAGTGATAAGCATTTGCAATAGGGAAAAGGTATGTGTTTTACAGCGTGTTTTTTTCACTTTTACTTTTTTTAAATGACTTGTCCCACTATGGGACTAGACTATGGTATAATATATTGCAGTACATGTATTACATTTTATTTATTCAGTCAGTCAGCCTTCGCCTCTTTGCAGGTCCTGAAAGGCCTGCATCACAGACAACCCGTGGGCTAATGTTTGACCTCCGGTTGTCAGGTACACATGTCATAGGGGTGCTGATGAAGAACAGAAAGAATGCCCTCCCTCTGTCAAACTCTTCTTTTATATTGACTACAGCAGCTAAAAGGGTGAAACGGCCATGAACAAAGTTTTCTCTGGTTCGAGCCAAAGCTGAAGGAGTCTGGTTGTCAATCTCCAGGCTTATGCAGTGATCGTGTGGGCAGAGCTCCTGTCTCTGTATGTCATCGTACATTAAGTACTACGGCAGCATGACATACAGAAATGTCAGGATGCATTTAGGGTTTAAACCTGTGCTGTGTTGAATAAATAGAAGGACCTGTGGAACTTGTGCACCACCAGCTTAAGAATGGCCCCAGGGCCGACATAAATGCGGCAGTTTTCAACAGTATGTGCATCCTTGGGTTAGAAACATGATGTGGAGATTGGGGCCACCAGGAGATTACCAGCTCAGAGAACCTACATACCTTCCTACAAGGGCGCTATATACCTACAGGGGGAATATATTGCTGATTGTAAGGTAGTCATCCTACTACGGCAGTCGCCATATACTTTATTGATAGGTGGCCTATATAATTATCTATAGGGGGCCTGAATAGCTACCTAAAGGGGTCTATATATTTACCTACAGGGATCTATATATCTACCTACCTACAGGGGGGCTATATACCTGCAGGGGTTCTATATATTTATCTACAGGGGATCTACCTACCTACAAGGAACCTACATAACTATCTACAGGAATCTATGCCTACCTACAGGTGGTCTATATAATTACCCATGAGGGCCTTCCTACAAGAAGTATTTCTTTCTTTCTAAAGGGGGCTATTATACCTACAGGGACCAAACCAGGCCGAAACATTGCAAGTATGAATAGTTTTGTCTTACAAAATGTATCCATTCTAAAAGACATTAAATCTGCTCAGAAAAACCTACAGAACTACTCTGTTCGGTAACCCAGATTCTTGACTTTATTATGAAAAATATAGTAAAATAAATTCTAATGTGAAAATGACAGAAAAATAATATATCACACAAAGAAGGCGAAAACATTAATAGAATAACCAAGTACCAGTAAGCTTTAGTGCATTCAAATCCGCATGTAATAAAGAAAATGAAAATATGCCTGATCAGGAAAGGGGGTAAAACAACTTATCATCAACCGGTCAATAATGTGAGGTGGCATGACATGTTAATGGGGGAGGGAAGAATGAGATTTTTTTTTTTCTCATAGCCCTGAGTGCAATGTAGCTTAACAATGTCCTTGTACCATTAGCATCATGACTAGAGATGGGCGAATTTCGGCACGAATCACGTTAAAAAACAGCTATTTCCAGGCAGCACAGAGCCTGCAGGGTGCCTGTCAGAAACGTTGTGCCATGCTTAAATATGAAGAGGGAGCTTGGTTTGGTCTTCGATACAATGTTGTGTTTTAGTATGACACGCACATGACTGCGCAGCCGCTCTTAGAATCGCATTCACTATAAATATTCCCAGGCCACTTAAGAGGGCAAAACTGACCAAAAAACTGAAGGGGGAATGTATAGACACCTTTATATAAAGGTCATGCGAGCGACAGCTGGAAAAGAATAAGCTGAGGGTCAGGTGGCAACATTCAGTGACGCGTGTGGAAGGTGACAGCGGCAGACAAGAGCAGCAGAGTCAGAGTGTGGCACAATGACATTCATGGAGTGGCAAACAAAAAAAAACAGGAATAGGCCACAGAGTGGCACAATGACCAGTGCTAGGTCATGGGCAGACAGGACCACAGCAGCAGCATGAGGTCAGACAGTGGCACAATGACACAGTCGTGTAGGTTCCACGGCAGACAGCCACAGCAGCAGCTCATGAGGTCAGACTGTGGCACAATGACAATCTGGAGGTACTGGCATAAACAGGAATAGGCCCACAGAGTGGGACAATGACACAGTTGTGGAGGTCACGGCAGCAGCAGCAGGCCACAGCAGCTGCATGAGGTCAGACAGGCGGCACATATGACACAGTGTGTAGGTCACGGCAGCAGCCACAAAGCAGCATGAGGTCAGACAAGGCACAAATGACAGTGTGTAGGTCACCGGCAGCAGCCACAGCCAGCAGCAATGAGGTCAGGACAGTGGCACAATGGCACAGTGTGTAGGTCACGCAGCAGCCACAGCAGCAGATGAGGTCAGAGAGTGGACAATACATCTGGAAGTGGGGGAAAAACAGAATAGGCCACAGATGGACAAATGGGACACAGTGTGGATGGTACACGGCAGCAGCAAAACGCAGACAGCAGCATGAGGTCAGACAGTGGCACAATGACACAGTGTGTAGGTCACGGAACAGCAGCCAACAGCAGCAGAATGAGGTCAGAAGTGGCACAATGACAGTGTGTAGGGTCAAGGCAAGCAGCCACGCAGCAGCTGAGGTCAGACTGTGGCACAATGAATTCTGGAGGTGGCCCAAAAACAGGAATAGGCCACAGAGTGGCGGCAATGACTCAGGTGGAGGGTGCATGGCAGCAGACACTGCAAGCAGCATGAGTCGACAGTGGGCACAATGATGATACAGATTGTGATAGGTCATGGATCAGCCAAAACAGCAGCATGAAGTCAAGAACAGTGGCACCAATGACACCGTGTGTAGTGTCACCGGCAGCAGCCACAGCAGCAGATGGGTCAGACCAGTGGCCAGAATGACCAGTTGATGTCAGGTCACGGCAGCAGCACAGCCAGCGCATGGGTCAGACCGTGGCACAACCAATGACCAATGTGTGTAGGTCTCGGCACGCAGCCACAGCAGCAGCAATGAGGTCAGACAGTGGCTACAATGAACATTCTGGAGGTAGGCAAAACAGTAGTAGGCCACATGAGTGGCACAATGGACAGAGAGTGGACGGGTGACGGCTGGCGCAGCTCATGAGGTCAGATACAGGACACAATGACATTCTGGAGGTGGGCAAAAACAGGAATAGGGCCACAGAGGTGGGACAATGGGACCACAGGTGTGGAGGTCACGGCAGCGCCACTGCAGCAGCCATGACTGTCAGACAGTGTCACACTGACAATATGGAGGTGGCAAAAAAAAAAAAACCCAGGAATAGGCCAAGAGAAAATGGGACAAATTTGACACAGTTGTGGAGGTCACGGCAGCAGCCACGCAGCAGGCATGAGGGTCAGACAGTGGCACATGACAGAGTGTGTAGGGCACGGCATCAGCCCACAAGCCGCTGACTGAGGTTCAGCACCAGCTAGTAGCACAACTGATTTCTGGAGGTGGCAAAAATAAACAGGAGAATATGTACACGAGTGGGACAAAAAAACAGTTTGGAGGTCACTGCAGTAGCCACAGCAGCAGCTTGAGGTAAGACAGTGGCACAATGACCAGTGTGTAGGTCACGGAGCGCAGCAGCCACACAGCAGCATGAGGTCAGGCACAGTGGCACATGACAGTGTGGTAGGTCACGGCAGCAGCCACAGCAGCACGCATGAGGTCAGACAGTGGCACATGACATTCTGGAGGTGGCGAAAAAAAAAACAGGAATAGGCCACAGCGTGGGACATTGACAGAGAGTGGGGTGACGGCGGCAGGAACAATCAGAATGAACGGTCAGAGAGTGGCACAATTGACACAGTGTGGAGGGTCCACCGACAGACAGCAGCCACAGCAGCAGCATGAGGTAGACGAGTGGCACAATTGACAGAGGTGGAAGGTGGGTGGCAATACCAGTCCCTGGTAAAGATGGTTGGTGGCAGATGGAGAAACTCGTTGCAGTATGATGTGGCATCAGGCGGGTGGCGGCATCAGAATAGTGGTTGAGGCAGGGAGTTTGAACCCAGACTCATTTCTCACAGTTTGGGTGAGGTCGTCATGGCTGATGTAGTCTGATCGCACTAGGGCTTGGTGTGTGGAAAATCCTGGCCGATCCAAGGCCGCTGATTCATCTCGACAAAGGTCAGTCTTCCACATTTTCCCGTGGACTAGGGGTTCTCCTTGGAGTAAACGATGGCCCCCCCGCTTGCTCTGGCACACCCGCTCTGGATGTCACAACTTACTGGCGGGCAGGACAGCTTATCACTGCATATCTCGGCAAGTTGCAGCCACTCATTCAGTTTGGCTGACCCAGTAGTCCAAGCGGGGAGCTTCTAACTGGGGTGGCAGAGTGCTTTCCAAACGTAGTAGGCCACCACCTGTTGGTTCAGGGTCTGCTCCAGGTCCTGCTGCAGCTGCTGGCGACGCTGCCCTCATCACTAGGCCGGGTGAAAGGAAGTGCTCATCAGTACTCCAGACCTTAGTTGTGTGGTTGATGGAGCTCGGTAATGCCTCCGACCCCCCCACTCCACCGGCCGAGCCGCGGTATTAGTTCGTGAGCGCTGGGAAGAATCCCCCGGTCAGACCTGTCAGATGGAGGGACGATGCCGCACATGGGCCAGCGACCAAACTGCAATACGGAGGATTTCCCCCCTATAGTATTTGAGTTTGTCCTCCCTTCAATAGCTGCGGAAAAGGCACCCTTTTTGGACGGTTAGCGTGGGTCCAATAGGGTGGAGAGCCAGAAGTCATCCCTCTGCCGGATGTGACTATTCGGCTGTCACTAGCCAGGCAAATTCAGCATGCTGCGGGCCATCTGCACAAGTGACTCCAAGGGGCTCCCTGCCTCCATCTCAACTGTATACTGCCACGGTTGCTTGCGGGTCCATTAAGCACTCGTCTTTCATCATCTCCATCTACCTCCTCCAGCTGCCCCTGCTCCTCCTCTCTTGTCACCTGGGATATAGAAAATCACACTATTGTCACCAGACAATGGCTTCTGCTCAATGTCCTTCCTCCTCCTTACCTCCTATTTCAATTCCACCACCGGACTCATGTGGCCACGAGATGTAGTCGCCACGTCTTAGTCCCCTGCCCAGACAGATTTTTCAGCATCTGTTCCAGGACATGAAGCAGTGGAATGAGTTATTCATCCCGTAGTCTGGCAAACTGACAAATAACGCGCCTCCTCAAATGGCTGCTCAACATACGGCAGGTGTCACCGCATGTGCTGCCACTGGCTGACATCAAGTTACACAGGAGAGTACTTGTGTCTGCCTGGATCATCAAAAAAATCTGGTATGGCCCTTTCTCTGTTCATACAGTCTGTCAACTTGTGCAGGCTTGAATTCCAACGGAGTGGAAAACATCGCATAATCAGAGTGTGTTGGGGGAGGCCGTTCTGCCGCTTGCAACTGCGAGGAGGGTGTTCTGGTGGCTTTGTACGAATGGATACAGTGAGATGCCACAGTTTCCTGGCCATTTTCAGATGTTCTGAAGATCGGTGAAGACTTCAGAACCTTTTCACACCGATTAACAAGTGGCGCCATGCAGGGCGAATCGGACCAATCCTCTCGGTGCAGTGCGGGACACAATGTGACTCCCATTTGTTCCGTTCACCATGGTTCCGATTTGCAGTAGGCGCTGGAGAAAAGCACACATCGGTTTCTTGCTGCATGACGCGGAGCAGTTCCTCCCCTGTGTGACTTCATTCGTCGAGGCAAGCCAGGTCGTGAACTGCGTGACACCGCTGTGCCCTAAACAAGTGGTATGATGGAGCAGTACTTGTAGACGGCTGAGATGGTGGTGGAGGAGGAGGAGGCGGACTTGTGGCGCAGGCAACCGCCGAAGTTTGACAACGTGGCAGGAGAAAGCGGCGTCTCCTCCTGTCCAAGTTGTTGGGTTGCCTGGGCGTAACACATTCACCCAGTGGGCCATAAAGGGAAATGTACTGGCCCTGACAGTAGTTACAGTTTCCAGACGTCGGCGCTTGCCGTGCACCTTGGAATCAAACCGATAAGCTCAAGGCACTTGGCACCACTTATGTTTTACGTATTTATGAAGTGCTTAGTACTGAATAGAATTACGGCTTGGAATCTCCAATCTCGGCTCTGGCACAAGCCATTAGTTCTCCTGAATGGTGCAGAGTCAACCATTTGGGAAAGGGATGAGGGACTGCCCCGTACCAATCTTGGACAGGGCACGGTCAGCTGCTCAAATTAGGATGGTTGGACGATCTGTAGTCTCTATTCAATCATTCGCTCGCTGAATGACTGATGGCGCCATGAGTAGCGAGGAGCAGGAGCATCTGGACCGGGAGATGATGGCAAAAGAGAAAACAGCTCCCTTCATTCAGAGGTGGTGGAAGCACTTGACTGCCTGCAGTGGCCTTGCGTGCAACTGGCGTTGCTGCTGCTGTGTTGCTGCCGCGGCAGGATGGACCCCACCACATCTGAAGCCACAATTTCTCCCAGGCACACCGGATGGTGACGCTCCATGTGTTGACGCAGGGCCGTTGGATTGCCAACGTATTAGCTCCCTGGCCATGCTTCACTTTTGCTTACAGATTTCTCAACTATACCCATATTCGGCTTCTCCGGTGTCTTAGCAAAGAACTGCCACACCGAGCCCCCCGAGATATCGGCTTTTACCGCCAAAGCTCCACACTGATGACTACTGCGTCGGATTTTTTCCTGCCTCGCTGAGCCCCTGTGTCCGCTTCTTTATTGGAAAACCCTTGCGAAAGCGAGTTTTTACACGTTGGCCGCTTTGCTCCCGACCTCCACACTGCTTTTTTTGCTATCCTGCTGACTCACAGGACCCACACGACCCACTTGCTGGGCTGCGCCGCCTGCCTGACGCCGCAAACTGACGCCCTCTTCCTCCTGACGATGATGAAGCCCTTGCCTCACACGGCTCCAAAGTGCGGTCGGATACATAATCATTCTATTTGTGTTTCATCGTCACTGCTGTTCCTCATCACCTGGTCTTGGTATGCAGAGGCTGACCCATCACATACATGAATACCCCATCGCCACACTCTCAACATCTTTACTTTTGCGCCTACTGCTCACAAGAAGCAGGGGATACTTGGCCCACATCTTCTTCGCTGCCAAGTAGCTGTGACTGACATCCTTAAAATTGTTTCATCCTTCGCTATATAGTGCCGCTGAGCCCAGAACCACATAGTAGATCTCTGGCTGAGGGAACCGCGATGGGGACAAGAGGCGGGTTGAGTGGTTCTTGACAACGGAAAGGTGAGGGGCCGCTGACCCGCTTCCCAGGCCATGCCCAACTCAAGGGATGTGTCTGTCCTGCGTTCCACCGATCTTGGCTGGGGTTGTAAGATGTCATCTGGGAGGAATGGATGGACCTTAAGTAACCAATCAAGAAACCAATTGGGGTTTGCTGAACAACCGACGGGCCGCCTAGATGACAGCGGCAGTTGTGGCCTCAACGAGGACCCCCCTGCTGCGGCCGTTCCCCTTGCTGTGCTGCGACCTGGCGGGCCTGGAATGTTTGTGCCTCTGCCACTCGCAGGTGAAGAGCCTGCTGCCACTCTCTGTCTGACATACTGTTTGTTCTAAAATGTACAGACACTGTCTTGATGAAGATATATGTATATGATAATATACACACCCTGTAGTTTTGACGCCAAATGAAACCCAGTAAAAGCTGGTAAACCCTTGGATTGCGCTCCACAATGGCGCAGGAAAAATTGACTTGAATGTGCCCGTTCTAAAAAAACCTATGTGTATTTTTCTGAATATAAAAGCACATAACAGGCTTAATTAACATTCGGATATGAATTATGCTACAGAATTTCATTTGTGGCGGTGAAAAACAAAGTTTCTTTTCTCTGAGTACACCTGCAGAAAACGCTTAATTAACCCCTGGAGGTAAATGCGCCAACGAATTGAGCACAAAACTAGTAGATTATGTAGCGTGTTCACAATGCGGTGTTTTTTACGCCACACAATAAGAAATAAAATTTGTAATTTACCTTTGCTTGTGAATTATGCTACACGGAAAAAATGTATATATTTTGGGTTGAAAATGACGGTTTCTTGGATACCACAGCTGAAAAACTATGCTTATAAACTCCTGGATGTTAAATTGCGCCAAGAATGAGCCACCACAAATAGTAGCTTTGTTAGGTGGTTTACCATGGCGTGTTTTTTACGCCACACAAACATGAGATTAAAATTGTAATTAACCTTTGCGCTGTGAATTATGCTACAAGGAAAAAGTTTATATTTGGTGTTGAAAATGAGGGTTTCTTGAGGATCACCACTAGTGTTGTGCGTTCGTTTGGCCATCGACATTGGTCGATGGTCGATAGTCGACCATCATCGAAATAAAGTTCCGATAGTGAGTGGTCGATTATGAGCGGATGACCATTAAAGTCTATGGGAGAGCAACACCAACTTCATCTATTAAACCCAATCAGGGGCTGGAGGAAGCTGGAATTAACATCCTACAACAGTCAAATGGTAAGTTGCTACATCTTAGGCAACAACTCTAGGTTATAAAAGTTCACAGAAAAAAAAGGTCACAGTCATCTCCACTATCCTGGTCTTGTTCACAGCCTGACCCTTAAACCTGCATCACACACAAATTGAAAAGTGGTGCCAGAAGGCATATGATTTGATACCCATCATCCTACTTGAACTGGACATGATATATCCCTGTCTGGTGCCACAGCATGAGTCCCAAACTGCAAGGACCCCCACTTTAAAAAGTGTCGGAAAAAAAGGAGTTTTCAAGCCACCATTTTTAGTTTCACTGGAGACTTGGACTATAACGCTGTCCTGGGCCATAGCATGAGCACCCAAACTCCGCAATGACCCCCACATTTAAAAAGTGCCGAAAATGGAGTCCTTTCAACCACCATTCTTAGTTTCACTGGACATTGGACTATACCTGTCCCGCGGCCACAGCACTGACCAGGGCCGGAGTTACAGTGGGAGCAGGTTGAGAGACCAGCTGGCGTGTCCGTCAATCTATTAACACGCAGGTTAAAATGCCTGTATGACGCCAGCAACGTAAAAAACTGTCGCTGCTGAAGCTGAGTGCGGAAGCGGAAGTGTGAGAACTCCAGCCTTCCTCAGTAACACAGTCATTACCTGGGACATGGGGTAGCGGCTTGTCCCTCAGTATGGTGTGGACAATTTGAGCTTCACTTGGAAATACTGGTGAGTTAACGCTCCTGTTTACATCCCAGGTTGCACTTTATACTTGGTATTTCTTTTTCTCATTTTACTCAACTGTGTGGAGGAAAATGGTTTCTATGTACTTTGTTCTCTCTCCGTGCTCCATACTCCTTGTCCTATGAATAACCTACATCTGGGTCCAAGTTTTCCTGTACACTCCCTTGTACAATTCAGATGAATTTTTATATCAGCTATTTTTTACATGCATGTTTTTTAGTACTTTAATTCTAGAAAACACATTTTTAAAATTGGGATGGAATCCACCATGTCTTTGTTTTCTCTTTTTTTAATTTGTATTTAAATGGGGTTGATCTCAATACAGGGATTGATAGCTATGTTAAAGATTTGCAAAAAACAAGTCATTTTGCAATATGTGTCCTATTAACCAGTTCCTACCATATTCCTGTTTATGGACAGCACCATCACCCTTGTGACACTCCTTGATAATTGTGGAAGAACAAATGTCTGTTAGAAACAACATTTTTTTTAGATTAGGACATGATAAGTATAGCTGCATGTCACAGCAAATGCCCCCAAAAATTCCAAAGCATGACCCTTGCGCCACTTTGGACAATTGGTGAAGAACAAATGCTCTGTTAGAAAAGAACAAATTTATTAGAATAGGTCCTGTAGTATAGCTGCATGTCACAGCAAAATGCCCCCAAAAATTCACAAGCATGACCCTTGAGCCCTTTGGACAATTGTTGAAGAACAATGTCGGTTAGAAAACAACATTTTTTAGACAAGGACCCTCTAGTTAGCTGAATGTCACAGGCAAAAAATTCCCCCAAAAATTCAAAGCATGGACACTTGAGCCACTTTGGACAATTGTGAAGAACAAATGTTGTTAGAAACAACATTTTTTCAGAATAGGACCTGTATTTTGCTGTTATTTCAAAGCAAAAAGCCCCCAAAAATTCAAAGCATGACCTCTTCGAAAGCCACTTTGGTAATTGTGAAGATACAAATGAGTCTGTTAGAAACAACATTTTTTTTATATATAGCAACCTTGTAGTATTGCTGCATTTCAAAGAAGGGATGACCCCACAAAATTATAAAAATGATTCTCAGCACTGTTAAAAATTGTGAGGGAGAAATGCCACTACAGTAGCCACATTTCTGTTCCAAAGGGACATGATTATTGCTGTTAATTCACAGCTACTGGACCCAAAAAATTATAAATTGACTATCAGCCCACTATTTAAAAATTGGATGAGGGAGAAATGCCCACTTAGATGCCACATTTCTGTTCCAAAGGACCATTAATTATTTAGCTGTATTCACAAGCAACATGACCTCAAAAAACTTATTGACAATGCGAATAACTTCTCTAAGATAAGTGGAGTAAATGGAATTACCGGTGTTGTCATGAAACCTTGCTGTCTTTACAGTCTCCTCACAAGCAAAAACCAGCAAAATGAACTGTTGGAAGAGAGAATAAAATTGCACAGTAAGGAAAATGATCATTTTAAAAATAAAGTTTTCAAGAGGGACCATTTCTGTTTGAAATGGAATGCGAAGTAGACGGCAACTAATCGGTGACATCGGCAATTGGGGCCACAACCCATCATCAGAGATCCATGGCCTGATTCATCTTGATGAAAGTCAAACGATCCACTTTATCTGTGGCAAAAGCTGGTTGCGTTTGTCTGTAATGACTCCCTCCCAGCTGTGCATGAACGGTCCGCCTCAGATAGACGCTGGCTGCGGGCAGGAACACAAATCTTTGGCCGTTGTGATGAAGCCAGATCGGGCCATTCGTCCATTTTGGTTAACCAAGAAGTCTATTGGGTCCAGAACACATGCAAAAAACATCGGGTGTTGAGGTCGCAGATAGTTCGTAGCACAATGATCTTAAAGCCGGTCTCCCGTGTAGGGTTCGTATGTGTGCCTGACATTACATGCCATTAGTGAGGGTGGTAAATAAGGATTGCCAAGAGGTCACCCCTTTACCGGCTTTTGCCACCTTGCCTGCTGGCTGCCGCTACCGCCTACTTGGCACTCTACCTGCGTCAAGTCACTGTGTTGTTCAACCGTGAACATTTTGGGGGAACGTGAAGCAGACGCAACAGATGTCTCAGTTGATCAATCAGCAAGGATCTCCATTTCCTGCATTTTATTCTCTATTTTCGGTGGGTGCGAAGGAAAGTGTGATTTTTGTTTTGTACCGGGGATCAGGAGGGTGGCCACCAAGTAACTGTTGCTGTTCATTTTATGGCCTTAATGCGAGGTTCATGTTGGAGGAAACTGGAGCATCCAAGCCACTATGTCCAGAGATGGAGACTTGATTTCACAAGCCTCTGGGATCGAGTGGCGCACTAGCAGAACTGATCTTCCTCATCTTCCTCCTCCGCCTCAAATTCGCGCAAACCTTCTTTCCAAGGCAGGGACGTCCGGGTAACATCCGGTGTCTAGTAATAACTCCTCCTCCTCCTCCTCGCTGCTCCGGCACCAGCTTAACACAGCCTGACTTGCCTGAGATGATGACCACCTGAGGCTGATGCGCCACCTTGCACTAGCTCTGGACCCCGAACACTGCCTCATGAAGAACGATGAAATTGTGAAAACTGGCGGGCCTTGTGGATTTGACGGACCGTGAAATGGGCTCAGTGTAATCATCTGTGTCCGTTCTCCTCCTACCGTCGCTGGCGGGACCTGTTGTTTCAGAGTGTCCAACGATCGTTTCCAGAAACTAAGATCACCACAGAGCTCATGATGACAAGGGCATTGTCCGCACTGACCATTTTGGTGCTTCTTCAACAAATGGCAAGGATGGTGCCAGAGCTCTTTCACGTGCCTCCACTCTCGGTGGTTCAACACACCGAGGTCGTACCGCCTGCTTGTCAGGCCATGTGTCATCTTCGTACCTGCCGTAATGGCATTGCGCTGCTGCCACAATCGCTGGAGCATGTGGAGGGGAGGAATTCACTGCGTGTTGCAACGTCAACAATGAGACGGTTGAGGGGCGAGGCACGAGCTGACGCTGCAAAGCAGCAGGCGGGAGAAAGCAGGTGTGCGACGTCGGAAGTGCGAACTCAGACCTCGAGGCTTCTTCCGCAGGCAGTCAGACCCGGGTAGCTCTTTAGAAAGATAATTTCTGGTACGACAAGGTTCATGGACATGTGCCAGCAAGGGATGTGCTCCGAAGCCTACTGTTCTTAAGGGCGGCCAGCCAGATTTCGCCCGTCTATAGCACACCACCTTGCCCTGGCACCAGGTTTTGTCACACAGCCAACGCTCGGTCTTGTTGTGCTTAGAGCCGTCCACACGCTCCAGACCTGTGTGTGACGGGTATCCAAGGCAGATTAGAATATTCAACAACAGCCTGGTGTCTCTGGGACACGTGATGCACCAGAGGACTTGGGGGAAAGAGCCCTGCACACATCCCGGCGGTTTTGAGAACAGAGCGTGCGCCCGAGCCTGAGGATGCCACCGTCACCCCACCAGAGACATCACCCAGCTCACCAGTGAGCTGTTCACGAGATATAGCGCCTTGGCCGTGCTTACTAGTCCATGTCGTCGGTGGTGAGATGGACTTTTCCGGACACAGTGAAGTACAACGCGCTTTGAAATTTAGAATGGACACGTGGTGGCCTGGGCAGGGACGGCTTTTCTGGCAAAGAAATTGGGCCTGACTCGGGCATCTGGTTATTGGGGCCATTGACGTGGCGGAACCCATCTGAGTCACCAGACGGAAAGGGAACATTTCCAAGGCCAAAAGCCTGGCAAATGCGCACATTCAGGGCTTTTTGGCTTTGGGATGGTTTGGGTTAAAGTGTTTCTTCTGCTCCAAACCTGGAAGTCAGTAGGCTGGCTGTAGACTGGTTGCTGTTACGGCGTTGCAGGTCGTCAATCTGGGGACGGAGAAGGGGTAGGATGGGCTCGGTGCGGGTGGTGGTACTCGGGCGACGGTGGAGGCTGAGCGGAGGCTGATCCCCTGATTCATGACTCTGAGAGACATGGGCAGCTGAGGACGCTTGGTGGTGGCAGAGGTGGAGGAGGCGGGGAGTGAGACGAGGGTGTGACAGTGGTTTTGGCAAGGGGGGGGGGGGCCCGGCGTCGGTTCGGGCTTTTTTGGCCCAAGTGTTCCCTCCATTTCAATCATGCATTCGCTGCATGTGATTTAGGGACATGTCGGTGGTGGTTAACCACATTTAAGGTTCTTGCTATCTACTTATGCGTTTACGGGCAATGGCGGAATATGACATAGCATGGGTGATAATCAAGAGGCTTGCTAAAGAAGGCCCAGGCTTGAGATGGTCCTGGACCCTTTTTGACGGAGATATAAGCGAGGAGCGGGGTTTGCACTGACCGTGGCTCGGCGGAATCATATCAGCGGACTTCTGCATACCGCCCTCTCCCTTTTTGTGGCGGGACCGCTTATTGACACTACCCCATAATCCTTCTCCTCGTCACTGTGAAGCACCAGCTCGCAAGCCAATTCTGCGGAAAAGACCAGGATGGATCCGCAATGTCGTCCCATCATCATCATCAATAACTCAGGTGACTTGGTCGTCCTGGACTTTCTGCATCCAGACAGAGCTGCGGGCATACAAGCAAGGTTGCACTGCAAGGCATTTCCGACCGCCCGGGATTTTTGCCCGATTGAACGGCTTCCTTCCACCCCTCCTCTGATGGGCATCAGCAATGGGGCGGTCAGAGCAGACTAAATCATCCTCTTGATCTTCTTAAACATGCCTTCTGACCCCAACGCATTTTGTCATCAAAGAGGTCTTTCTGGCAATGGATTATCCACAGTGCGGGGGTGGGTACACAAGGTCTGACATTGGGACTGCTTCATGTTGTGGACGGATCGCTGATGATGATGACGACATTTTGTGGCCGTCGTGACTGCCTGAGGACGAGGAGGTAAGACTGCTAGATGCAGGGCAATAACCATGAAAGGACAGATTGGCGACGATTGTTCGTTAATTAGATTCACAGGGTGCCCTGGACCCAGCATGACAGGGCCTGACGGTCCTGAACTGACGATCCGCTGGCATGCGTGTTGTTGCCAGACTGGAAGGAGAACATTTCTCTCGTAACTTACCTCCCTGTGCTACCCCCCTCTTTGCTCGCTTACCACCTTGCATTTCGCCCCTTGTTCAGGAAATATAAAAAATTTTGAGAAGGTTGGATATAGTTTGGAAAGTCTCTTATTAAAAGACGGTCAATCACAGCTATTCTCAAATCCCTCCTAATCAAAACCAAAATTGGCTGGATTCAACATTTAACTGCAAGGTGTCTATCAACAAATATCTGGACTGGGAAAAAGTCCCAAAATCACGGTATCTGTTATGTTTTGTATAAAAACGGTTATTTTTTGCACCTTTCAATTCACCTGTGGTGAATTTAGAATTGCTGTTTTAACGATTTTACGTAGATGCTGCGCTCAAATGAACAATGCTGGGTGTGCCAAAAGTCAAAAAACACGTAACTGTTTTGTTTTGTATAATAAACGATATTTTTTGCACCTTTTCAATTAACCATGTGGTGAATATAGAAATAGCTGTTTAAGATTTACTTAGATGCTGCATCAATGAACAATGATGGGTGTGCAAAAGTCAAAAAAACAAGTAAATGTTATGTTTTGGTATATAAACGATTATTTTTGCACCTTTCATTCACCTGTGGTGAATATAGAATTGACTGTTTTAGATTTACGTAGATGCTGCGTCAACTGTAAACCAATGCTGGGTGTGCAAAAGTCACATAAAAAACGTAACGTTATGTTTTTGATATTTTTATCCGGTATTTTTTTGCAACCTTCAATTCACCTGTGGTGACTATAGAATTGCTGTTTTAAGACTTTACGTAGATTGCTGCGTCATGAAAAATGCGGCGTGTGCAAAAGTCAAAAAACACGTAAAACTGTTATGTTTTGATATAATAATACGGTTATTTTTTGCACCTTTCAATTACCTGTGGTGATATAGAATTGCTGTTTTAAGGGTTTAGTAGATGCTGCGTTCAATGAACAATGCTGGTGTGCGCAAAAGTAAAAAAACACGTAATCTGTTATGTTTTTGGTATAAAACGTATTTTTTGCAACTTTCAAATCACCTGTGGTGAATATAGAATTGCTGTTTTTTTTAGATTTACGTAGATGCTGGACGTCAATGAACAAATGCTGGGTGCGCAATAGTCAAAAAACACGTAACCTGTTATGTTTTGGGTATAATCAACCAATATTTTTTTGCACCTTTTCAACTTTCACCTGTTGGTGAATATTGAATTGCTGTTTTAAGATTTACGTAGATTGCTGCGTCAAAGAACACTGCTGGGTGTGCACAAAGTCAAAAAAACACGTCGTAACTGTTATGTTTTGGTATAATAAAACGATATTTTTGCACCTTTCAATTCACCTGTGGATGATTTTGAATTGCTGTTTTAAGTTTTACGTAGATGCTGCGTCAATGAACAATGCTGGCGTGCGCAAAAGTCAAAAAACACGTAAACCTGTTTTGTTTTGATATAATAAACGTATTTTTTGCACCTTTTCAATTCACCTGTGGTGAATATAGAATTGTGTTTTTAAGATTAAGTGGATGCTGAGTTCAATGAACATATGCTGTTCGGTGCCGCACAAAAGTCAAAAAACACAGTAATGTTAGTTTATGGTTATAATAACACGTTATTTTTTGCACCTTTCAATTCACCCTGTGGTGACTATAGAATTGCTGTTTTAAGATTTTCGTAGATCGATGCGTCAATGAACACATGCTGGGTGTTTGCATAAAGTCAAAAAACACGTATAACTGGTGACTGTTTTCGATACGGATACACGGTATTTTTTTGGCAACAAACAATACCTGTGCTGACTACAAGATTGCCTGATAGTAATTAACTGCAAGGTGGATATTTCAACAGTCACAGGTGTAATGGGTAGTAAAAATTGAAAATGAAACACCTATCTGGAAATGTATCTGATAATAAAAGTGGAGTTTTTGCAGCTAACAAAGCAGACCTTATGCAGTTACTAGAAATGATGTGTATCCAATATAAGTTCGGCTGCCCACATTATCCAGGAAAAATATTTCAATAGCAAAACTGTTAATTATAAAGATATTCCACTACAATGTCATTTACACTAAGTCTTGGTGAACTTATCCTGTGTTCTTTATAGATAGTGCTTGTCCTGTGTTCGCCCGCGGGGCCCCCCTCCCTCCTCCCACCGCCGTGAATTTACAGCGCTAGATTGCTGGTTTTAAATTCTCTAGCTAAATACAGAAAAAATTCAAATGTAAAATCTAACTAAAATGGAAGTATCACAGCTATAGTAGAGGTTTCTCTGTGCATGAAAATAGCTAAATTTCGCTGAGCTGGTTTGGCCACAGGCAGAGCGCAGAGGTCCTATCCTATGAGTCGCTGAGAGAAGAGACACTGAGGCTGAAAACAGGAAAACGCTGTTCTATGTTAAAACGAGGTCATGTGATTTTTCCAGCCAATCGCAACCATAACATCCGTCTTGGTTGCCGCACACACATCTCACCCTGCTCTCTATTGTGTTATCTGATTTGATGGCCGAAAAAATTACAGGAAGGCCGAAAAAAGGCGGTGATCTTAATAGATGATGCACAGCTTTTAACCTTTATTATCGGGGCATGATCTGAAAATTTCACGTTCACCATAAAAAACCTTGCCGATTTCAACTTTGTCGATAAAATCGCTCAACACTATTTATGATGGATTCAGTATTTAGAATTTTTCAAAAATCCAGTGTAGTGTAGATCTCCATATAAAATCTGTGCGGTGGTCTACACAGCACAGATTTTTTACTGAGGATTTCTAAACTGCTGGCCGTCCGACGGAAGATAGAATATGTTCTGTCTTCTGCCAGATTCTTGTATCCTCAATGTAAAGGGCCCAAAAAAAGCGCAAAAAAATGTGGTGCATCGAAGTTAAAATACTGTTGGATTTCCAACAGTATTTTAACTAATCTGTGTAGTCATAGTCTTATATACCTAGCCAATGTTTTGCTTACAAGCTATTTTGGTGTTAATATATCAAGCTGTGTTTGTGCTAGTGGTTGGAGACAAGCCGCTGTGATTTTACACACACCCTTTTACCCTGCCTTCTATAGTACACCGTCAAAAGAAGCAACAAAGGACATTATAATGCAATACAGAGCAGCATAAGCTGTGAACACAGCACTGGGTTAGAATATAACACTTAACAGATCTTTCAGCACCGTGCATCTCTGGTTTTGGTTCACTCTACCTCCTCTTTCCATAGACCTGTATGTGCTGCATGAAATCCTGAACCCTCAGTCTGTGGATAGTACACATATGTCTTATCTCAGCAGTCTTTCACAGTAAATAATGGATGGGGCCTTATCAGAGAGTTTCTTATATTCACTTGTACTTTTGGTGTTAACCAAACTATTAAATTACCTGACAATACTATTAAATTCCCTACACCTCCCAACAGTCATGCTTGAGTGGTCCCTGATTGTGGTTTCCTTTAGGGTATGTTCACACAGGCTAATTTTGGCGCGCATTTTACATCGTATTTGTGCTCTAATATGAGCGAGATGCGCGCCGAAATTACCGTAATCCACAGTTCTCACAGATAATTATGGATTACGCCTTCTCTCCCAGGGCATACAATACGATCGTATTGTACGGCCAGGGGAGATAAGTGACATGTCAGCGTGACTACGATCAGCGCGACTCCCAAACACCCGCTGTACATTACACCCCGCAATTACCCCTTGTGAACATAGCCTTAGAGATAAGTGCTATAAAGTTACATAACTGCTGCAGTTAATCATTGGTTTCATCATTAATGTGTCATATATGTTGCCATCTCTTTTGCGGTCAGCAATCGGTTGTCTTGGGTACATGCCACAAAGGTATATCATTGTTCTAGGAAAATTATTTTGTCATAGTTTTTGTCAAGCTCTCCCCTGAGTTTTAAGGGTAGTTCTGCTACATTTTTGCATACAGAAAGGGAAAATTTTTTCTTTTTTAAAAGGTCCTAAAAAAAATTTTCCAAACATATGTTTTTTTTTCTACATCTATTTTTTTTTTTACGTCAAATGTATAGGGGGTTTGAATGACCTTTGTATCCCTTTTTTTTTTTTGTAAAAAGATTGTTCTATCATCACATGATGATTTCTGATGAAAAACATACATTTGGAGAGACATGTATGAAATTTGCTGTTTAAATGCCAAAATTTTTAGTCAAAAAATAATCTAAAAGCGCCTGATTAATAAACCCCCTAAAAAAAAAAAAAAAAAAACATCACTTGAACATTTTTTGGTTTAATGTTCCGGATTTAATGGCCTAAAAATGCCGTAGGAAACTATAAATCATGTTTGTATGGTTCTAGGCGCCCCCGCCCCCCCCCCCCCCCAAAATCAGGGGCCCTTACAAAGTGCCGCTTCACTCTGTAATGCGCCTGATGGCGTAGAGGGGGCTTTTAGTTAAGTGAACAGCTGCATGGGGTATCGGGCTGAAACCAAAGAGTCTGCCAACCCCCTTTATCATGCCCCCTTGACCCGCAAACGTAAAACATTTTCTTTTCAACGCTAGATTTCAATGCAAAACAACAGTACCCTTTTGGGCATTTTTTTTTTGCTTGGGGAAAAAATTGTACACTACACTTTTCTGAAACTGAAAAAAGCAGTGTATTGGCACAAAATGAGACCAAAGCATGCTTTACGTTTGGTCTATCATAGTTCATAGATACGTCATACTGTATGTTCCATTACAGTTTTTTATATTAAAACATATGTTTGACGTAAGCTATAGGTGTATTATCTACCCTTTAAACTTCCTGCTGACTTTCCCCCGAGCTTTTAAAAAAAAAAAACTTGTTCAATCATGGTGCACTGCTTGCTACAAAGCACAGGTTTGATTATTGTACTGTGATGAGTCAACAACCAGTAAGGTCATATTTTAATCCTTTATAAGTAAAGAAAAAATTACAGTAGCGATTTTATAAGCTTAGAGAAGCTAATCTGTTTACCACATCTTGTAGGTTTTGGGGGCATCTGCTTTACAGGTGGGATTTGGTATGGAGAAAACAGACTGCAAAATGTAAGGACTAGCCGTGAGCAATAGGACCATGTGGCATAGCGTTATCAGCTCTTATAAGAGTGTTATTAAAAAAGTCATTCATTGTTGACTTTATCAGCCTTAGGCATCTTTCCATAGAGTTTGAAAATGAGAGAAAAAGTTTTGGAATTTTTGATTGATTTATTTTTTCTTTTTGTATAGTTCACCATCCTTTAGTATGGAGAAGTTCCATATATATTTCACAATTGCAACAAAACCAACAATTAATATTATCACAGATCATTTTCCATAAATTATTTCCAAAATAGAAAGAAAAACAAGGAGTGCTCCAAGTAAATGTCACGAGTTAAACAGCCTATGTTTAGCGTCAAGCGCATAGAAACTATAATGTTTAAATATGTGATAAATTCCCCCATTCAAATAAAGATTGCAAAATATTGTTGCTTCATACAAAGCCCAATCTCATTATTGTGACCACTTCCTACTTTTGATATTGGCAGTGCATATTTCATGAAGGAAGTCATATGTGGTAAACTGCCTTGGTGCTTGTATAAGGTGTGCCATTGGCTGTCTGCACACATATCCTTTGTTCCTGTCTTGGGAAAATTGGATGATTTATCAGAGTTGCAAAAAGGGATAATTATTGGCTTTCGGGCCAGTGGTGGCAGTGTTTCTGAAATTGCGCATTTTGCAAACTGTGTGCCTGTTGAAAGTTTATCGTGGGTAGAAAAATGTCAACATTGCAAATAAGCTACATGGAAACTGCGGAGCACCATGTGCCACTGATGTGAGAGGTGAACGTCTGCTGTAAGGGTGTGTAAGGGCAGACTAGCACTCTACAGTGGAGCAGTTCCCACCATAATGAACCAGTCTGGGCAATAATCCATCCTTGCAGATCATGTACACCCATACACGCTGATTGTCTTCCCTGGGGCTGGTGGGATCTTCCACCAAGATAATGGAACATGTCACATAGCTAGAAATGTCTGAAAGTGGTTGGAAGAGCATGACCAAGACTTTCAGGTATTACCCTGGTCCTCTAATTCCCCAGACTGGAACCCAGTCGAGCATCTGTGGGACCACCTCAATCATTATGGGCACTCTATTCTCCCCACTGCACTCCAGTCAGCATGGTTCCAGATACCTGTGACAACCTACCGGGACTTTATTGAGTCACCTCCAGCCCCTCTAGCTGCTGTCCATTTTGAACATGGTGATTACTATGGATATTAGCTAGTGGTCATAATAATGTGACATGACGATGTATATTAGCAACTTCTTTAATTTAAATAAACAATTCAATCTCCAGAATATGTAACTGGAAAAACAAGATGGGACAGTTTCTAGTGTAAAACAGGCCCATTTTGGCAGCCATATTAAAGCTGCAAGTCCCAGGCCAGTTGCACGTTTAATGACTGAACATAACCATATAATGTGGATTCATGACACAGTAAGTTTAGGACATTAAACCTATGGCCAGTATTTGTGGATGGAAAGGTTTGGATCGTTATACCTGCTGTCAGAGTAGGACTTGCAGCTGTAAAATGAGTGCAAAATGTGCTAGCCTTACAGGTGTGTAGAGCCAGCCATATAGTGCATATAACCTGCCACCAAATGGAAGCAACAGTTTCAAAGTAATCTAGTTAAATTTGTAGTCCAAGGGGATTTTAGATGCTCCAATGCGGAAAAATGACTGAATAATGCAAAATTAGTCTTAGTCTACTAATATTTCCATAAATTATCTAAATGAATAGCTTTCATCATCATACTCTAAATCCTCCTCATCATCGTCTTCTAGAAGTCCATATTTAAATTTCCTATATACGGTCCCATCCTGACCCATGTAAACAATATCTTCATCGTCATCATCATCTTCCTCCTCCTCACGATCATGGTATTCAATCACATGGTCCTGCTGGAAGCTGGAAGTGCTTTCTCTAGTACTTTTGAAAGATTGGAAGGATTTTGTTTGGTCTGGCAGCTTCTCATACCCGCCTTTGTTGACAGACACAGATTTTGTACGGGCACGTCGCCAAAGGAATACAACTGCTACAGTAGTGAGCACCAGCAGAATAGATATTGCCACAGCCAATGCCGCCCTTTTATGATCAGATTTTTCTTCCAAAAGCCCTGTTATCAGGATACATTCCTCTAAAATGAACAAATGAGAGACAAAATGAATTATTAAAGGAATGTTAGGAATAGGCTGCTCCAATTTATTGTAAAATTAATCAACTACACTTTCCAAGTTAAAAGGGTTGTCTCACCACAATGTATCCTACCTATTCCTAGATATCCCCTCTTGTATGGGCTACATCAGCTGCTCAGGTCGCTATAGCTACAGATCTGTTTGATCTCTCCTGATAGGTTTCCACTGCTAGTTGCTATAGCTACAGACCTGGTGTCTTCAGCAGCTCATCAAGCCAGTAATAGCCAGTAAACCCGCCCTGAATTCAAAAATGAAACTAAGAAAGCAGGACTGAGTTAAGATGAATCAATGTAGTGAGACAACCCCTTTAAGTTATAACAAGTATTACAGTCCAGAGCTGTATGTACAAATCTGAAGGTTGCAGAGCAAAAATTTCCCAATATTGATGTCTAAATATCTGTACAGAGTTTGCACTTTTGAGATATGTGCAATACATAAGATATTTACATAGTCTTGAGATATATTATTATATTTAATCTGTTAGGAATATGCCTGACAACAACCTTGTTGGCTGTTTCTAATGGTGACAAGCTAAATCCAGCCATGAGATAAATTTGGGATGTAATCCTTACCAGCAATCACAGATTTGCTGCCCCCTTTGGAAATAATGGAGTACTTACTTGTCACACACATCCAAAGATCTTCTTCTATTGTGGCCAAAGCTATGCTTTCATGCATGTAGTGGGCACACAATTTTACTGGTATTATCACCAAATCGTGCAGCCATTGGCCACTGCATTTGGCTGTTGTTTTGTCTGCAGTGGTTGCAGTCTAACTCGGAACCAATGCAGAGTAAATATGGCAATGCATATCCAGTACATTAGTCTCCCTGACTTACGATGGCCCAAAATTATGATACTTTTAAATATAGTAGGAGGAAGTGGTCAACCGTGTCGGAGGCAGAGGACAGCGCTAAGGCTAAGTCTACATGGCAAGTGTCAAAAGGGCGCACAAAATCCGATGGCATTTTGACACTTGCAGGATCACATTTTTGTTGCAGATTTGCGCAAAAGCCGCAGTCAGTTTTCAGATTTGCCGTCGGCCCCGTACATTCAATGTATGGCGCCAACGCCAAATCTGAGTAGAATTCGGTGGAATTTACAACATGTTGCATATTCCACTAGATTTTAAACCCAAAGGTAAAAAATATGTGCTGTATAGACTACTGCATGGATTTTTCATTGCTGTCTATTCAGCACATCGTCGGATTTTTGCTGGTTTCAAAATTCTGAATCCAACGGTAAAGCTATGCCATGTAGACATAGCCTAAAGAAGAGAATCACAGAAGAGCGTTGTGAGGTTTGCAGTTACTAAGTCATTGGTGGTCCAGAAGTGAATTGGTATACGGTACAGTCTGCCTTAAATTTGTTTTGTGCTTATTCTTCTTTAGGGTGGGGGAAGAGGGTCGACATTTCATGGGTTTCAGAACCAGTTACCAGATCTGAATAAATGTATGATTTCAACACATTATTTTCAGCTTACAAGGGACGCCCTAAAATGAATTAATATTACACATTAAAGGACTGCTGTAAAAGCTTATTGAACTTAAAGAGATTGTGTCACAATGTTTTTTTTTTGCAGTAATGTGTGTGTTTTCTATCATCTTTTTATTCCCAGTTGCTGTAATTTTAATTGGGAGCCTATAAAGAAGTTATACAGATTCCTGTGTGTGTGAGCCCTGCCCCCCTTCAGAGATAGTCCTCTGCTGGGTGAATTGCACGTCACACAGGAAGCTGCCATAGAGTAAACACTGTAGGTAAGAGACTTGAGACGATTCCCGTCTGGTTAACTTCAGTGAGTCCTCCCAGCCCCTCCCTGCTGTGAGCTCAGCATGCTCTATTGTCTGCAGGGAGCAGGGAGCCATGATTGTGGAGCCCAGAGGAGAAGCTACTGAATGTCTGCTCAGCAAGGCTGCCAGAGAAGAGGCAGACAAGTGTCCGATGTGTCCTCGTTCCTAATAAAGTGATTGTGCTTTTGTCGCTAACGATTTTTGCACAATTCAAGATTTTTCTGCTAATTTTAGTTCTCTCGCTTCTGACGTAAAAAATGCTTTTTTAAACGGATTTTTGCGCTAAAATCCTTTTATTTACAGATTTTGACACTAATAAAATTCTCTCGCTTCTGATGCAAAAAAATCCTTTTCTTTATGGATTTTGGGGCTAAAATCCTTTTCTTTACGGATTTTTGCGCTAAAATCCTTTTCTTTATGGATTTTGGCGCTAAAATCCTTTTCTTTATGGATTTTGGTGCTAATAAAGTTCTCTCGCTTCTGATGCTGAAAATTCGATTCTTTACGCCTGGGCGGCGGATTTTGACGCCAGACTCCGTTGCTGGGCGGTGGATTTTGACGCCAGACTCCGTTGCTGGGCGGCGGATTTTGACGCCAGACTCCGTTGCTGGGCGGCGGATTTTGACGCCAGACTCCGTTGCTGGGCGGCGGATTTTGACGCCAGACTCCGTTGCTGGGTGGCGGTTTTTGACGCCAGACTCCGTTGCTGGGTGGTGGATTTTGACTCTAAAATCCGGTTCTTTGCGGATTTTGATGCTAAAATCCATTTTGCTGCGGATTTTGACGCTAAAATCAGATTCTGTCGGACTCAAACACGTATCTAACAAATAGCAGTGTGATTTACATTGCTTTTATTATGAAACAAGTATCGGTGTTCAGACGAGTGATCTCTAATGGGTCTCATTGCGTCTTTCTGATGCATCTTTTAGATCCGTTCCACGAATTGACATAGATTCTTGATCCGAAAGACGCAGCAGGAGCCCAATTTAAAACTATGTGGAGTGATCCTGCTGCAGCCAACACACATCCAAACACAGTAGCTGCATGTTGGATACATGTTGGATCTGTTTTAGATCCGATTGCTGCAATGTTTTTGGATGCGATTTTCTGAACCAACACGGACCCATAAATGCAATAATGGGCTGTACATCCCTTTTGTAGGGCGGAGTCACACCCAATGGCTTGATTTATGCAGACATTAAAAACCAGACTTCAAGACAAGCAAAAAACGTGCCAAAAAATGGCTGTTTTTTCAACAGCTTTTGACCGTCAGGGGACAAAAAACTCTGAAGGTTTTTAGGATTTGGATTTCAGGTGGTTTTTTGTCCACTGCAGGGTAGACATAACCTAATGTTCACATGTGAACTAGACGAATATTAGTTCTTAGGGTCTATGGACCTTGGCCACCTGTGAATACTTATGAGCATGGATGCAGATATACTGTGGCGTTCCTTCCGCATATCCATAGTGAAATAGAGTAAGGGTATGTGCACACGGCGTCTTTGGATCCGTGTTGAGTCCGAAAAGTGCATCCAAAAATGCAGCGTCTTTCGGATGCAAAACGCAGCTGAGTGTTTGGATCCGCGTGGGCTGCAGCAGGATCGCACCCTATAGTTTATTATAGGGCTCCTGCTGTGTCTTTTGGACCAAGAATTGATAGGTCACTTCATGGAAGAGATCCGAAAGACACAGTGAGACACACATAAGAGATCACTCGCCTGAACGCCGTTGTGTGTTTCTAATAAACTGCAATGTATAATAACACTGCTATTTATTATATACGTGCTTGGGTCCGTTTGGGGACTGACAGACAGACCCAAACACATATCCAAAAGCGTATGTAACATGGAGTCAAAGACGCCATGTGAACAGACCCTAAATGTAATCATAATTTCACTCTGGTTCTTACTTTTTCAGCTATGGACACACAGCATCTTTGTATGGTTTCCTCAGTCACCAAGAAAATGGAGATTCTAGAGAGTCTACAATCCACCTCCCCCTTCTTATGCACACAGGGGAGGTGGAGGCATGTGAGGTCACCACCAGACCAGCCCATATTTATAGCAGTGCTGTGTTACATGCTCTTTGTAAATGAGACAAACGCTTTTTTTCTTGGATGTGCTCCCTCTGGTGGCTAAAAGTGGGACATTTTGAAAATCATTATGCATTTTTTTTTATATTTACCACAAATTGAATGAAAGAAAAAAATATACTAAAAATTTTGACAAAAATTAACACACAATATTTCATCATTAAAAAAAAAAAAATTGTTGATGACAGATTCCCTTTAAGACATGGTTCACATGTAAACATAGAGTGTAAAGTGGTGCTTGAAGTTAGACTATAACCTTAAATGACATTTGTGTGAAGTATTGGCTATAAAATAATAAATTGGGCAATAGCTAGGAAACACCTGTAATGGAATTAGACAGGTAAGCATAAAGAGAATTATACACAGTTTAATTCCAAGAATCATTATTTCAATAATAAGTGGTTTGTACAAATCCTCTCAAACTTGAAATTCTAGCTAATGTCTAACACATGTATAATTAACCAGATCTTATCTTACAATTCATAAAAACAACACCCTAATTTGATTATTACGTTTAAGTATATTGGCTTAAAAGCAGTGTTTTATTTGACCAAATTCAGACATTTAGTTTACCTATTCTAATTTAAAATATAGCAAAAATAGAAAGTCGTAAAATACATTAAAACATAACTTTTAATAATACAAGCAAATAAAATAACACAATGTCACAGCAAATGTGCCCGTTACAAAACAAGTAATGCTAACTGCCAAGGAAGTCCAGAAAGAACTACAAACGATGTGTTTAAAAGATCGCCTTACTTGGATTACAATAACCCAATACAGCCTAACTGCAGGGATTCCACCCAAACAAGAGTGATCTTGTTAGGAACCTGCTAGTATCCATACTGATCCCTGTAAAAAACTTACAAAAGCACCAATTTTCTCAACACATTTCCGTGTAACCATGCACACTTCTACAGAGAACTTTAATATGGGTGTGCAGACAACTAAGGCAAACACAATCTTGCAGTGTCAGTATTTAAAGATATCCAAAGAAAAAACATGAAAAATATTAAATAACATGATAAACCCTATGAGAATCACAAGTATGACCTATTGAAAGGCGCCTAGTTGCTTCAACATAGTAGCCACTGATTAGCATAATGGCCTCTGGTTAGGCATAATGTGAAAGGCCTGTGATACGGCAACTGTAGGCCAAGTAGGTTGATAAAGGGTCACTTCAGCCTTTCTGGTCCTTTCACTAGTGGTTGATCCTTTGAACATATTGTTTGTAGTTCTTTCTGAACTTCCTCTCTATAGCGTGTTTTGCAACCAGCATATTCATTGAGACATTGTTTTACTTTATTTGCTTGCATTATTAAAAGTTATCTTTATTATATTTTACTACACCCTATTTTTGCTATATTGTTTATTTAAGATTGGTGTAGAATTAATAGATATATTTGCTTCTATTTGGATTTTTGTAACTATTCTAGTAGCAGAAAATGTTAAAGAGGAAATTGGTGCCATCCCAGTATAATGGATATGTGTTGTTAATGCTATATTATTACTACTATATTGCCATTTGCAACTATTGTCATTTAATGCATCTGTGTTTTTTCATAATTTACCGTAAAAATATATTGTTTCCACAGTAACAAGGATCTATAGAATACACTTCTTTACTGCTGCCACAACCGCACCTTGTTTTGACTTGGCATAAAATGATATACTCCAGCTTGCTTAGAAGTAGCATTAAGCAGATGTTCCGCAGCTTATACTTTTAAAATATTTTTTTTTTATTAATATTCCATTAAAAATGTGATAATACAGGGTAGGAGAGTTGTAATACAGCACCAGTGCTACAGATTGCACGACGCGTTTCGACTAATACATAGTCTTAATCATTGTGCCCACGCGTCGTGCAATCTGTAGCACTGGTGCTGTATTACAACTCTCCTACCCTGTATTATAACATTTTTAATGGAATATTAATAATTTTTTTATTTTAAAAGTATAAGCTGCGGATCATCTGCTTAATGCTACTTCTAAGCAATGGGAGTATATCATTTTATGCCTGTTTCCTGCTGCTCTCCCGAGCTGAAGCTGACTGGGAGTCTCCATGCTCTGCAAGCCGTTAAACAAGGTACTATTAATCTCATATATCAGTGAGCTGACAAGTGACTGTTTTCACATGCGCATTGTTTTGACTTGGCATCCGTTTGTGTCACTGCTATTAGTGTTTTTTTGTGATTGTTTAATGTGTTTATTTCTTTTATTTTTGGACATCTTTAAAATACATAGTCATTTTCTATGAATTAAACAGCTACATTAAATAAGTAAACACAAACTTATGTTAAGTCAGTTTCCGTAGTGCACAACTTGTCATCATTATAATAATACTTATTATGTTGAACAAGTATCTCACCCAGTGTTTCAGTGCAGTCACAGCATTCACTGGTGTCTTCTGGTTTGGCACTGCAGCAATGTACACACCTTCCTTCATCTGTATAAAGTGAGAAGCTTGCTTGACACACAGTACAATTGTGAGGTCCAGGTCCCTTACATTCAATGCAGCTTTCATGGCATTTCTCACATTGTTCATCGGGATCCTCCAAAAGACAAAGAACAAAACTTACACAATATATCATTATACAATGGGATGTTAAGACAGAGGTGGTAATAGTGGTGTCCTGTTGAGCAATATGTAGTTTTACTGTAGTGTATTCCATATTCAGCAACATGGCACTCACTTCTTTAACTTGCTATTTCTTTTTAGAGAAGAAAAATTGTCACCTTTACTTTTAATGCAATTGCACCAGAATATGAATAAAAATCATATAAAAATCTTCTAAGACATACTATGGGGATTTAGCTCCAGAACTAGGCATATGCGACATAGATTGCAGCAAAACAGGGTTTATTCTAAGGAAATTAACAGGAGGCTTGACAGCGCCACATGTCCATCCTAAAATATGCTGGTCAAGTGCTTTCAGTTTCAACACAATGCTTCTACTAGTCTTTAATTTCATAACAGTCAGGAATATCTCAGGGAACTCAACCCGTCAAGAGTTAGCAGGAGCAAGACAGTGTCTGGCAGTAGATTGCTCCACAGTTTCCAAAGAAGATGGCCTCCCACCTTCTTCTTTTCTCAAACCTACAACAATAATTCTCCTGCTCCACGGTAGCTTTCCCCTGTTAATGACTTTCAGGAGCTAGTAAAATAGAGCAAGTAAAAACCTGCTGTGTGGTCAGTGTTGGATAAGGGGGGGGGGGGTTTTGGGGGGGGGGCCTGGTGGTCACAATAGGAGTTGATTCTTGGGGACAACCTATGGCTGCTATACATGACTGCACATAGTGCACATGACTCTTGCACTCTGCCTCTCTTTCTCTGCCTTCCTTCTAGAAAAGCAGCCTCATATGTGCCATGTCCAGGGTGCCCACTGGAGGTTCCCCTGCTGCCCTGAGGGTCAGCTGAGCCTGGGTGTGGTATAGAAAAGGACTACCAGCTAATCCTTGCCCCACTCAGGTCCCACACCTAAAAATCAATCCGAATGATTCATCCAGTATCTTAATGTTGCTCCTCACTAAACCTACAGTATCTCTACAAAGTGAGTACACACCTCACATTTTTGTAAATACTGGGACAACACTGAAGATATGACACTTCTGAACTGTGAGCAACTGAAAAAAAGAATTGTTGCTCTACATAAAGATTGCCTAGGCTGTAAAAAGATTGCAAACATCCTGAAACTGAGCTGCAGCACGGTGGCCAAGACCATACAATGGTTTAACAAGGACTGGCATGTATGCCATTCACTTGAGCAAACAGTTCGAGGGAGCATACTGCTGTGCAAGAATGTGTGCACACTGCACATTTCAGAGCCGGATCCCTGGATCTAAATGAGCAAGTGGCGACACTGAGATCCATTGCCAACTTGGATGCGAGCGGACTGCCAATGAGCAATCACTCGCAGGTGTTTATAACTGGGGAGGGTGGCTAGCATGGAGGTGCCAGTAACATAAGGCAGCTAGATGGGTACTGTAAAGAAAGAAGGCAGAGGGGAGGGTGATCAGGATGCTAGTCCTAACAATCTGCGTACAACCTCCTCACAAATTTGCAAGGATTGGGCGGATGAGGGGGATGTCAGGTAGTCCAGAAAATGAAGGCATTGCTGCAGCAAGACACTACCCCTGTGCTGCTCCAGTATGTTGGGGAATCGGAGTGCAGTCAGGCTAGACAGGTTCTAGTAGTTGGGGACTCAATTATTATGGGCACAGACAGGGCATCTGCACAAAGACCGGGATAGATCGAACAGTGTGTTGTTTACCTGGGCGGGTTCGCATATAGGGGATCGTTGAAGATTGCTGGGTGGGGCTGGTGAGAATCCAGCTGTCATGGTCAACTTGGCACCAATGGCAAAGTTAGAGGTAGTGGAGTGTCCTTAAAAACGATTTCAGGGACTTTAGGCAAAAGCTCAGGGCAGGACATCCAAGGTAATATTTTCAAGAAATTTTACCTGTTCACGAGCCACACCAGCGAGGCAGCGGCAGATTAGAGAACTGAATAACTGGCTCAAAACTTGGTGTAGAAAGAGGGATTCTGGGTTTTGGAGAACTGGGCTGACTTCTGTCTTGGCTAACAGACTCTATGCTATGGATTGGCTGCACCTAAATGGGGAGGGTGCATCTGTAATGGGGTACAAAATGGCCAGGAAGTTGGAGTAATATTTAAACAAGGGACTGGGGGGGAGGGTATAAAAAAAACTACCACAAATCGCCATGCAGATAGTGAACGATAGAGAGCTGGGAATTAGAACTAAAAATGGGGGTGGAAGTGGAGGGAGGGGGTGTCAGCATGCTAAAAAGATCAGGGAGGAAAAAAAAAAAAAAAATAAAAAACAAAAATAAAAAGGAAAAAAAACTGAAAAATCTATAAATTGCATGATGACCATGCCAGGAGTCTGACCACAAAATAATGATATAGAATTATTAATAGCTGACACGAAAAAATATGAACATAATGGGGATAACTGAGTACATGGCTGGTCGAGAAGGCTAAGACTGGACGGTTAACTTGCAGGGTTACAGTCTATTTAGAAAGGATCGTAAAGACGGAAAGGGGGAGGTGTGGTCTCTATGTAAAAAATCTGTCTAGATGCAAACACTGCGGGAAGATATAGTAAGGTAATGAACATAGTGAATCATTATGGGTAAATATCATGGGGGTAACAATAAAATATTAATATAATAAGGGGTCTGCTATAGGAGGGCCCCCCATATATAACAGTAACCATGGAAGATGTAATCCTCAGGCAAATAAGATGAGGGCGGCTAATCAGAATGAGGTTATATTATGGCGACTTGAACTATCCAGACATTCAATTGGGGAATCTGAAGATTGTAGCTATCATAAAGGACACAGGTTTTTGTCAATAAATAAATGATAAATTACCTTTGCCAAATGGGGCAGGAACCGGAATAGAGGAAAAGGCCTTCTAGACCTATAATTAACTAATAGACCTGGACAGGTAAACAAAGGTTCAGTTGAGGGGCACATAGGGAATCAGTGACCATAATTTAATAATTTCCGTTTATCCTTCCAGATAGAGTTTTTTGTCAAGGGAGCTCAAAAAACACTGATTTTAGGAAGGCTAATTTTATTGCTTAGGGAGGCCCTAAAAACCGTATTGACTTGGTCAATGTGTTTAATTATGGGCAGAAAATAATAATAATATGGGATATTTTTCAAAAAATCCTAGGCTACACTGTGAGATGGTACCATACCTTATGGTAATCAAAAAAATTAGAAACAGGAAAAACCCAATGTGGATCAACAGGTGTAAAAGAGGCATAAAAACAAAGGAAGCTGTTTCACAACTGCTCAACATGGAGGGCAGTGAAGAGAGAGCATAAGAAGCTCTAGGGAAAAAAATAAAGTGTGTAAAATTAAAGATTAAAGGAAGCAAGGCTGGAGACGGAAAGACATATTGCTTATAGAAAGTTAAACTAAACCCAAATTTTTTTTTAACTATATAAATAGTAAAAAGATTAACGGAAAATGTTGGCCCTTTGAAAAATGTGTGGAGGACGTATGAGGGTGATTGCAGAACATGTGTCCCCACACGACTTCAACAAAATTCTTTTATGTATTTCTCCCCACCCACGTGTAGGATGCCTTCCTGTTGAACAGAGAGTTGTGGTAAAACTCCAATTAAAAGGTTCTTGTCTAACAGGAAGAAGTTGCAGCTCCGTCTTAGGAAGATTAAAATAGACAAATAAGGTCAGTGGCATACACAGTATTAAGCTCAACCTATAATACAATAACTTAAAATCAAAAAAATTAATAACCTACTTTTACATACCCTTAAATTTCATCCATATTATCCACAAACCAACTTTGACACACTATAATTCCACTAAAAGTAAGACTCCTACGATATCTGATGCCTTCTTACACATACATCCTTAGAAATACTACTACTATCCCTCACCCCCACCAACCGCCCACCACTCTTTTCCATCAAATCCAATCACCCTTGCTAAACAACTTATAACACTGCTACCTGTAATGTTATATTACCTTCACATGTAAATAATACGTCTCCATATATCTTATGTAGTCTTGTATAGACCTACTCCAATGTATCTTTATTCGTTAGCTTCCACTTCTTTGATCATCAACTCCTCATACCATCATCACTCACACCTACCATCCAATACTCTACAAATATCTGCCTCTCCGATCTCCACAGAATCCCTACTACCCCTCAACTTCTATCATGTAACTATAATGATACTATAACTATGTCCGCCAAGTGCCTCTAATATATATAGAGAGATAGAGATACATTTACCACATCACTCACTCCTAAAAATTATCACATCACATAACCACCCAATATCTGTTCACGCTCATCGCTCTGTAGTCACTCCCTCTTGTTCAACCGTCTACCTGTCTCTTTCACTACATAGGAGTGACTCACATCCAACACTTACTATCGATGCTCTACACATCACTACCAAACCAGCTTCTCTATGTGTCTCGCCTCTACTATCACTCTATGTTCACACTCTCACCACATCAGTTGTCTTCGTTACAATACTTACCCCCTCAACCACAACACACCTCTGACTAATCCACTCATGCAATAGAACCCCTTGTGTTCACAATCCCCACCTTCCTACATGTCAGTCAAACTACCCCTCTCTGTCTCTGATGTGATACACTAATATGTGCCTGAACACCCCATCCCTATCACTCCACCACACATCTCACAACAACCACAATCCCCACTCACCGTCCTGCTCCACGACCTCTGCCATCTATTACTAATACAAACTTTTAATCTACAAATCAACCAAACATATCTCCCCAACAAAAAACCCTAATCACACAAAACTTCTACAATATCATTATATCACATATCACACCAACTACACTACAAACACAATACATAAACAAAAAATTAATTTACACTATCACACAGACCATAACACAAATATACACACATTATACTACTATCATACTATACTAACCCAAAACCCATAAACATCACCAACTCATTACCATTACACACATCTACCATCATCCAACCAACACCCCACCATCTCCACCACAAACCCCCCTACCCACCCCACCCCCTCCCATCCCCCCCACCCCCCACCACACCCCCTTCGCTGTCCATTCATCTAATTCATCTATCTATCGTGTGTCTAAAAGAGAGATAGTCTCTCTTACAATCGCATATCTACCAGTGTCCCAGTTTACAACACTACTTAGATTCTGCAGTGTTCTATCTTCTATTATACACATTCGTTAACACGTGACCATCTACTTCCTCCACTTTACGTCCATCTATAGTTCTCCTATAGTCATCTCTGCTGTATGTTGCGTCGCATCGTCTACTTGTCGACATCCACTCGCACTTGTCGCTCACACCTAATGCCACCCCTCTCATTCCTTCATTCCAGTCACACGGATCACACATCGTTTATCCAAATAGGCCCCTGTTTTACTATCACATGTCCATGTGTGCGCACCCATACAGCACACACAAACCAATCCAGAGCGACAGATAGATAACCATAGAGTCAACATATAACTAAAATTTCTCTGATCCTTCCTCCCACTCACTGACTGACTCAAGCCCACCCCTTTAACACACACATCTGTGTTTCCTGTGTATCCATGTTTCGTCGTCCGTCCCTTCTTTAAAATTTTTTCCCCCTAACCTGTTGTTCTCCTACACGCCGACTCCCACCCCCAGGTGTCCATTGTACTGACACTCCTTAGACGCCACCCTCTGTGTCGTCCTCATCCCTGTCCCCAATATCTCTCCCCCACATCTTATCTATACGCGTCAACCGCATTCTTAACAACAATGCTTGTGTCTCCTACATACCACTTTGTAGAGAATACCACATCAACCACCGTATACCACTGTGTCTATATACAGTTCTCATGTGATACGTGTACTGTCCCCATAATACCCGTGCGCTGCAGATGCTTCATACACATCCACTTCCTCACTTTTCAAACATACTTAAGATTCTTCCCCTCTTCTTAGACTCACAACTGTAATGATGTCCTGCTGAATACGTGTTCAACAAACCATACCTCTCATATATACATCTGTTCTACACTCACTCCCTATCCCTCTCGTCTAAATAAATTATGCTTCAATAACACCATCTCAATACCAATTCCCATGTTCCACATATTCACTCCTCACTACAATACATTCTCACTTCACCACCATCTACCCCTCTACTACTACTATGTCAATCTTGTTCACTCTCTTGTTCTATACCAATCATCATTGTCGCCCCCTTCTACTCTCTCATACTTCGCTCTCCCGCTGCTACCCGCTCCTCATTACGCTTGCTACATAACCCCTATAACAACTCTACCCATATATTCCTTACAATTCCTCTACAACACCACACAATACCCCCCCCCTCCGTACATCTTGTCTAAAACTAAAACTACTTCTTTTCCTCCTCCCACACCTTCCAACTCACATCTACACCTGTATGTTTGATACTGTCAGTAGTACCTCTCAATCATGTATCTATAAAACTGAATTACTACACCTTCAACTATCATAGAAGATACTACTAAACGATAGTTCGCCCCCGCCATCCATCCACAACTCATTCAATCCATCATCCGTCTCTACACTGCTCCTCCGTAACACACACCTCATCCCTACCCCATACACTCCCTCAGTGCACTCTGTAATCTCCATACATAAATCATCTTTCAACACAACCCTCCCATTTCAATCGTAAGTCTATTATGTCTGCTTGTAATCTGTGACAAGTATATACTCGCACTTTGTTAACAAAATTACATCATTTATACGCTCATCCTGTCCTTGTGCCTAAAATTCAACAATGCACTGTGTCTCTCCGTCCTACCACCCGCTCATCCCCCCTACTCTCTGTATCTCTCAACATGTCCTGTCTCACTTCCCAATGCCACACCAGTTTCTCAAAAACTCGATAATATTACGATATGTGTGATTAACGTATATATCGCATGACACGACTCGTCACAGACTCACACTCTCTGATCTCTCTCGATTTTTAATCATGGTCAGCTGTGTGTGTTTTTCTATGCTGTGTGTGTGTGTGACTCCTATAGTCCTCGGATCGTGTGTATATCACGCACCCCCTTGTTTTAGTTCAGTGTGTTTCTGTCTGTGGAGTATGAGAATTTAGAGTTTGAACGCTCTCTCTTTCTTATGAGCACCACACCGCCCCACGCCCACCTCCCCCCCATTTATTAGTTTGATTATAAATGTGCTCCAAAAGATATGGTTTCCCCCCCCCCCCTCACCTCTCTTATATTGTGCACAAGCATCAAATCCCTGCCTATGACCGTCTTATTACCCCTATGACGCAGATACCTTCTGATTAGTCTTTTGATGTCGGCCAATCTTGTAAATTGTCTCTCATGAACGCTGCCTCTAGTCCACCCGTATGCCATCTTGTTTGTCTGTTACACTGTGTGCGATATTGTATCTTATATTGCGTAATACCCATATACATTCACAATTAAATACTAACCACATCCACCACACAGCACCATCATGCAATAAAGCCCCCCGCTTACTAACGACAGGCTCTACATCCTAATTATGTGTCCATTACTGACGTTCCTTCCACATTAACATCACTAACACTTCATTATCTCTCAACTATCGCACGGGATCATACACAGACATTCGAAATCTTAATTATATGTTGTCTTTTTCCTACGTCTATACTACCACCCCAATCTGTCACACACTTAGTGTAATACTCTGTTCCAACTCGCAATTCTGTCCTCTGAACACACTAGAGTTTTCATATATATATGAGTACATACTGTCGTATGAAACCCAGCATCCACAGACTATATGTACTTCCTATCATCCGTCACAATATAAAGCACTATCCCTACAACTCTCACCACATCTCTTATGTAACTATTGGAAGATTCAAATGATCTATTTCTCTGATCTATGCATCCTCTCATACCAACCTTCTTATGATTCTCGTACTATCTCTGTCCTGCTAATTCCCATCCTTAACTAACGTCCCTCCAATCCGTCCTAAGTACACATTTAGAGAGATCTGACTCTCCTCAATTTTCGTTTTAGTTCAATTAATATCTTTCCCCCACAAACTACACCACAAACATCCTCCCTCCTTAATATTCAACACACTATTATACCCCCCCCCCCCCTTATCATTTTTATATATATATTATTTTTTTATTAATATATTTTATATATGTATTTACCCCCTCCCCTCCCACATCCCCTCCATCCCCACCCTCCACAATCATAACACTCCATCTCCACCATCCCCCCTCCCACACCCATCCCCTCTCCCCCCCTCCCTCTCTCACTCACCTCTCTCCTCATCCCATACAAATCCTCCCCTCCCCTGATACACACAAATTCCCCACCGTCACGCACACTCTCCCGCCTACCCACACCCCCCTGCCACTTCGCCTCTCCCACACACTCACACACCATCCCCTCTTCCCCCCCACACTCTCTCTCCTCTCTCCCACCTCGCACTTACCCCTCTCTCTCTCTGCCCCCATCTCACCTCCTCCACCCCCTCCCCCCCTCCCACTCCTCCCCCTATGTCCCCCCCCCCTCCCCCATCCCACCCCCCCCTCTCCTCCCCCCCCCTCTACTCGCATCCCACTCTCATATTGTTAGTTATAAATGAATATCACTCACATCGCTCTCCACTCTGTCAGACTCAAATGTGACACATCCTTATCACAAGCCACCCGCTACTCCTCATGTGTCTTACATCTTCAATAGACGCTCTGCCTCTCACGTGATACGTCAAGTCTAACGCCGATCCACATAGATTGATACGTACTCCTATATGTGTATCATCCATCGCTCGCTCCATAAAAAGCTCACTCATTCCCGAAGACACAGTCTCCCATACTCTATAAGTTCACAGTTACATACTTCACATCAGTACTCTGTGTGTCTTCTATTGTCAAATAGGACACTGCCTGTTCCCCTCTATTCTCACACTACATCCATAACCCCAATATTATACGTGCTATCATACAGATCCACATCTTAGTCTGTACCTTTATATTCAAATACAAAGTTATAGTTGCTCTCGACTTTGTTCACTCTATGACACTCTGTCTAACTGCTTCCACTAATACCCACCCCTGCCATCTCATTCTCTACTAACTGTCACGTACACCGCCCATTGATCGATAACTACCAACATGATACAGAGACAGTTGTACTGCATGTCCATAACATATGCAAACGCACTCACGCATCTATTTATTGAGTAATACACTCAACTGAATATATCTGTTTCGTGTGCCAAGTAAACCACTCCCCGCCACTGTTGAACAATGAGTTTAAATCCACAATAAAATAAAAATATTCATCCAATATCTCTAACCCCTCATCAGCATGTCTATAATGAGTTAGTACTTAGCTTCCTACTACGTCGATCTCGACACATTTCATATCAGTACAATTATCATCTAAAGCCTCATAAATTGAATGTACACCAATTGTCGATGCTGTTAGTGTATCTCACAGCAGTGTAGTAACCAGAGTAATCTCGTATCCCTAGTCCAACTTGTGTATACAGTAGCAGTGAGTGGTCTAGATAATCCCCTCTCCTCTTCCACCCCCAATCACCATATCATCCCTAATAAAACCATCCCAAACAAAAACTTCTCACCTTTGATCATTTCCATCTTTATCTTGCCGTTCATACTACCCTGCTATGTCTCACTGATCGCTGTCGCGCGCACCGCGAAAACCCTGGTACTGTCTCGTAAAAACCGCCTATCCAATATAAGAGTTTCCCACAATTACAGTTAATGTCTAGAAAGAATCTCTGCTTCTCATCCTAGACTTCCAGACTCTCGTATCGTATCTTCTTTGCGAATCTCTAAATAGTCCCTATTTGCACCTATATTGTTTAGAGTTTGTGTTCTAGACCACCACACATCGCGCACAGTATCTCTGTCAGACAAATATATTGCCTTGTGCTGCTGTGTCCCTCTGCTATCCCTCGCTCGTGCACCTATTTCGCCAGATAAACCTCTGTACTCTGGCTTTTGTGTGTCGCGGGGACCCTTTAGTGTCAAGATCCTCGTGTGCTTACTGCTGATTTCCTTACTTCTCTGAGTTGTGCGAAGTGACACATTATTTTACCAGTTTCGCGCATGAGTATGTAGTCTGTCCTCTTGTCTGTGTATGTGTCGTGTGTAGTCTTGTGTTGTTTCTCTCGAGTTTAGTGTCCCTTCATTACATCACGCGTATGTCGCTCCTATATGCCATGATATCATGCCTTGTAGTCACTCAACGAGATCCCGCGTCTCTCCTCTCACGCGCGGCATTTATGCTGAACTGGGCATGAGCCTTGTTCCTCACTCGCAGTTAGTTATCTGTTGTATAAATGCTGTTTAGTATTGAGATATGAGAACTCATACTGACATTGACTCTCGTAAGGTAGCAGTCTGGACATACTCAGCGAATCCGACCACGGCGTGATCCAGATAGAGTGAGAGTAGGTCTCACAATTCTGTCTTGTTCCTGATATCTAGGAGATGATTTTCCTTTAGACTTTCCCATGATGTTACACACAGAAGCAGTGTGTTTCTGGTTTGAATTACAATACATCCAATGATGTGTCTCTAATTAACTCAGAGGATGCCAATAAACATCAGAAGCTCTGTGACATGGGACACATTGTAACATCCGTCATATGCGGCTGCCCCAAATTGTGTTAAAGGCAAATAATTCTAGTGTTATGTAAACTTATGACTTTCTGCAGAATAGATATTAAAAATACCTTTCAAAAATGTCTCTCTCTTGTCATTAGTTCGGCATTTGGCATTGAATACCTAAATACAGTTTTTTTGGTAATCCTAATAGATCTAAAACGGGTAAGATTTATCCTGATTTCATGTCAGATAGTGAGAAACACTGCATATGTGTCTTTGTAGATAGTGTATGTAAACTTCTGGTTTCAACTGTATGTGCCACTGAGGATGCTATTTACAGTGGTATAAATTCCAAATAGGTTTCAGGAGGAGAAACATTAAGATGTTAGAAGAATCATTTGGATGAGTTTTAGTGTGCCTCAAGGTTATGTTCACGCGACATAAATTTATAAGTGTAAATTTACAATTAAAGATGAGCTTCAAAATATACCTAATGAGAGGCGTATTTTGAAGTGAAAGTGTGAACCATATTTAGTGGCATTTGTGTGCTGAAAATATACTCCACATAGTTTCTATGGGATTTCACTCATGTAAATACCTCAAGAATTGACAAGAAATTAAAATTTACGCAAGTGAAATCGGCCCAAATATACATTGCAAGTACACCTGAATGACACCGCATATGTTACATTGCAATCTATGCAGAGAGCCTATGCATATGAATTAGTTGTTAGGACAGTGTGTATGTTGGGGCCCTTTTTACGCAGTGCAATTATACGACCCGCCCTAATACGAAAAGTAATATTTCATGTTCGTGTGCTAGGGGCGTCGCTAAGCAGGATTCATTCGGGCACGAGCCCTCGTAGAATGTATATTGGCCTTGTGCCCGAGTCTCGCATCTGTTCAGAGTCGGGGGAGGAGGCAGGACGGATCGTTCAGTCCTGGTCGCCTCTTCCATCCGTATTGTATCGCAGCGCTTGCTTGAGCGCTGTACCATACAGCAGGACCGTACTTACAGGGCGGCCAGTCTTACAGGGGGGTTGCCACCAGCGGCAGAGAATAGCACTTGCACGTTTTTTTTTTTTTTCCCCAGGTCATCTGCTTGCTGCCTCAAGGTCCTAAGGTGTTGTGTTTTAAATGCTGTATTTATTATGTGGAGGGTAGAGGGGTGGGCTTTGCTTTGTGGCAGGCTGTGACTACTCTTGGCTGCGGCCTGCTCCTCACAGTCCTGGTGTTTCAGGAGCACCGCAGCAGAGCATGCATGTCTGTCGGGGTCACGGGAGCAGGGGGAGGGGTGGACACTTCACTCTTGTTTTTTTATTCGCGCTACAGACTAGCACGGCTGGAAATGAGCGTCTAGAGGCTAAGAGAGATAGTTCTTACTTGTCTTGTGCTGTGTGTTGCCGTCCTCTCTCGTGCCCGGGGTTTTGATCTAGCACCTATCAAGGAGCAAGTCTTCTGTGTCATGACCCCCCCGCCCTCGGTATGTCTTTTACAGGTTTAGTTTTACGCACGTGTTGTGTATTATATGTAGTGTATGATTTTTGTTATATAAATGCTGTATTGTGGTATATGTGAGTGTATGGTCTATGTTTTTTTATGCGCGCTTTGGTGTGTAAGTGCACATTTTATGCTCCCAAAATGCAGTCAGAAAAAAACACCACCTTGGCACTGTTCAGTAGTGGCTCTTAGCTACAGGGGTGTTTGCAGCAGCTGCAAATTGCGAAACGTGTGGCTCTTAGTCCAGGAGGCCCACAGGGCCCCCCTCATCACTTAGCTGCATCACTGGGTTGAGACTTGTTAAGGAGAGACCATCCTTTTTACCAGCCTGAAAAGTTTACATTTCATCACAGCCATTAGTACTAGCTCCCACGCTCCATCTAAGCCACCAATCGTTAGGGCCCCCCCCACGGCAGTGGACAAATACTGGACGGTTGCTGGCGGGGTATTTTGTCTCTGTTTCGCCGCCGTTCCCCACTCTCCGGCCTCTCGCGGGGATTGGACAGGTCCGGCGGGGGTAGGGGGGGGGCGGCTTTTCTCCCATTGAGCAGCACAGATTCTGTCCGGTTTTCGGACAGAAGATTGTGCTTGCTCAATGTTTTGCTTCGATCACTCCAGCACGCAAAACGAGCCCGACGGAACAACCCGTGCAGTGGGGGACTGCTGCTCACGGGTTTTCCATAGGAGCACAATTGTGCTCCTTTTCGGCGGGTTTTCAGCGGTCTGCAAACGCAAACCAGACGAAAAACCCTTGCCGTGGGGGACATGCACTAGGGTACCAGTCGATACAATCACTGAGATATTGGCTCAGGACCTTAGTGATTGGTGATGGCAGCTGGGGGACCTATAACCTGCCTATATACTCGCTGGGGGAAGTGTCGTCAAAATAATGTCGCTGATTTTACATATCAATAAATGGGGAGTCGTTTTACTGTATATTTGAAGCTTTTTTGGGGGTGATTACCCCAAAAAAGCAGGAAAAAAAACAAACGCTGTGTGAACCATAACATTACTAATTTCGGGGAGTTTTCAAGCGCAGTGCCGTTGGGCAGCATGTGATGTAATGACGGCCCTGCATACACGTCTGCGTCGAGGGGGAGTGGACGCATTGCCTTTCCTCAGCCCCTGTGAGCTGGGATCTCTAAGACGGAAGCTCTGCCAGCGCGGAAGTCCCGGACCCTGCGTGATGGCGTAAAAGCCGTGGTGACGTCCATGCCGTGTACTACCATCACCAGCTCCAGGACATGAAAGCGCGGACCGTTGCTGAGGTTTAATATAGCTTTTAATTTAATTATTTTATTAGGAAAAGAGGGACATATTACTGGCTATGGGTGCATATTACCGGCTAAACGGGGCATTTTTTACCGGCTATTGGGGGCATATTACCTGGCTAAGGGGGGCATATTACCTGGCTCTTAAGGGGGGCAGACTACTGGATTACAGGGGCTAATAACCTGCTAGCAGTGGGCAATATTTTACCTACTAGGGGGCCCTTAAATACCTACAGGGGCCCTACTATTGATTTGCTATATAAGGGAGATTCTATAGATTTCCATCTTATTAGTTTCGTATTCTGGGCCTATATAAATACCTTTTCTAATGAAATAGGGAATGAGTTACCCATCTATTGGGGGACCAATAATTTAGCTACCTGAGGACTACTTACATTTGGGGGTGTTAACTACTTACTGTCTAAGGGAATTTCGACTTACTTCCTATTTGGTTTGCAAAACATGACTAAAACTCGGTGCACAATGGGAGCCTAAGCTGTTTGGGACACCAAGGGGAGTAATTATTACATTTTGGGGCCACTATAGATGGGGTAGTGATTGTTGTAGACAATAGAATTGCTTTTATAGAAGTGTCTCTGATACAGTGAGAAATTATAGAGGTTTGTTTTGTAAATTTTTGCAGTGAAGGAGTTGTGGACGGAAGAAGGTGTCATGGCGTCTGGGCACAGATGGAAAGAAAGTTAGAGAAGTAGAACAACTCTTTGCAGCGCAGGCGTCGCTGTGAGTCACTAAATGTAGAACTGCAGTGTAATCACTGATATTTCTGCTGAATCCTACGTAAAACTATAGTATCTACCAATCTAGTTGGTCAACTGTATGGCTTGGTGGTTATTAGATGTAAAATCTGTGCTGTGTTACACATGTGGGCGGTCGGCTTGTTTGGTCTGGGTCTGGCACTTTTCTGTTTGATCCTTAAGTAGTAGTAGTTTTTGGGTCTTGATTTTGTAGGAGTTTATTAGTAACATTGATTCGTCTGTTTGTAGTTTAGCTTCATGTATCGAGATTGGGGATTATGTTGTGACTTATTTGTTAGGTATTACACTGTTCAGACAGAGGTGAGATTTTGGTTGTGAAAGTGCAAATTTTGTCATTGCCGGATTTTTCATTGTGCAGTGATGCTGATGGTGATATGGACTGTAGTCTATGGGGAATTTGCACAGTAATATTAGTGACAGGGAAAGATGATGTTTTGTTCTCTTGTAAAGAAATAGCATCCGCGTGTTGATTCACTTGTAGGCTTTGAAGTAAATTGGAGGTGCACACCAGCCCTCCTCAGAAAAACTTAAGGGCCCGAGCCCTGGATGTTTTGGGACCCTAGCAACGCCCCTGGTCGTGTGAACATACCTTAACAGATGAGGAGGGAGGCTATTCCCATACTGCATGCCAGATTTTTACTTGTTACGCCATTGATACTGGTACCTCGGTCTTATGTTACACTGCGAATGCTGAGGTACCATTCAAATGGCGTAATAGACTACATCCGAGGTATCTGTCGAGGTACCCTGATACTTACCACAACATAGCTGCCGGAGCCCCATGGCAATTAATTGAGCAAGCATAGTCCTATGTGGACTATGTTTACTCTAGGTCCTGGTGGTATCTGCTTACTCTGCAGGACTCAAAAGTCTGGTAGACTACTTTTTTCACAGTACCTGACAGATACCTTGGGCATAACCCATAAGGCTATGTGAACGACCCCTAATATTGGTTGTGATTATGCCATTCAAAATACCTAGGTCTAGCTTGATACACCTAAGTGGTGCCTGGCCCAGTCTATATATTTATATTTTTTGCTGGATTACTATAATCACGTGGTGACTAGATCAGGTGTTTTTACACAAAAGCAACTTAAAAGTGTATGTGTTTTATAGGTTTTTGTGGTACTCACAGACATTGTTTTGCTAAGATTTTATTTGTTATAATATATTTCGCCATTATAATGAGAAAGACTGTTTATACCCCTTTATTATTGGGACTTATATTGCTCGGTATATCTATAGCCGCTTGTAGTTTGTAAGTTGGGAAGTGTCTGAATGATGAGCCATCGAGCATGATGTATCTGCGTAGCGTGTATTTACTTGAAATATTCTATGGAGACTGGATTTGTAAGATAGCCTCTCACTGTATACAGTTATCTTTGTTCATTTTCGTGCATCCTGGACCTATGGGTGCTCCATTCTAACACTCTATGACTGCTTAATTGTACTGAGACTCTAGACTAGACCCTCAAAAATACAGACTCCAGACCAGAACCCTGTTAATAAAAATCCAGAACAGATCACCCTCAATACATAATGCTGTGTAAATAGTTACTTATTCTTGGAGTCTCCTGGACAATCTGACAGAGTTGGCAAGAATGGTGTATTCATATGTAAATTTTTCTATTTATAGGTGAATTAGATTTTCATGCAGCCATGGGAGACGAGAACAAGGGAAGGCTGTGGAAGGTTCTAGATGTTGTGGCAAAAGCACCATAACATTTTACTTTATTTTGTCACAGCAGACCAACATTTTAGGCTATACATGACTGTAAGTGTGGCCTACTAGATGGCTTAAGGTAATATGTTCCCTGGGCTATAGTACTGCTGTCAAGGGCCCAGATTAAATAAGGAAAAATTGGGACCTGCTGCCGCCCCACCTATCTACTGCTGGTGCACCCATCCGCTTATTGAGGGGGGAGGGTGAATCATAATTATTTTCAAACAGAGTGATACAGTGCAAGGAAGAAACTTGGGCTATGGCTGTACGAAGCCCATAAATTTCTGATTGCAGTCCTATCTGTGCCTATAGGTTTGAGATATCTATTCAGTTTTCACAGTAAAAATATCAATTACATTTAATCCTACCTGTGTACGTTTGAACTCTCCAGCAAAACACTCTGAATGACAAATGTTCCCTGAAAGCTTGTAACTGGATACACAGGATGTGCAAGAAAGCGCTCCCGCACCTTTGTTACAAAAGTGAAAAGATAAAACATGGATTTTTTATTAAATTCTTACAGATGAAAGACAACAAAAAAATCAATTTTTCTTTGTCTATATTATTAAATAATAAAATATAAACATAAGTATTAATGATAATGTAATGAGCATACAGCTGAGCAGGGTGACAAGGTTAACGGTTTGCTTTGGTTCCAGGTTGGCTCAAATCAAATTTTGCTTGAATTTTTCCAATCCAAATCTGCAGTGCAACACTAGCTTATATGTAATAAACAACACATGGTTTAAATGAAGCTACTGTATATAGCTTTTGGGGATTTTGATGCATAAGATACAGCTAATAAAAACTGGCAAAAGTGTTAAGCAATGTAACTTATCCCATTCTTAATAATAAAACAACCATAACGGGTAACAATTTTCCTATGATGACTATTAAAGAGCAGAGGTAACTGTGCTGAGATTAGCACTGTCCTGCGCCCATTAGTTTTGGTCACCCAGTTTAAGACTTCAGCTAATCTGAAGGCAGAAGGTGAGGTACCAGTACAGAATGCTGACAAAAGAAAATGATCAGCTCCATTGATGGCGTTAAGTGGGTACACCACAGGACCCTACCATTTACGTTAAGAGTTTGAGGAGTCCTCTGAGCTGATATCATGGGTAAATTGGAATTATTAAGGTTCATTGCTCAAGTCTGCCGGAACAGATTTATGTTTTTTACATACCTCTGCAGGTCTTGCAGGTTGGATGGCATCTTTCACAAGCTTTTTCTGCATGGTCCTCATAGTAGAATTCAGGGCAGGAGCTGTAACACTGTTTTTTAGTTCTCATAAGGAAAAAGTTGTTGTGGCAGGAGAGACAATCAGAGGAATCTGGGCGGTCACATGTCCTACAAGACCTGTGACACCTCTGACAGGAGGCAGTGGAGTTATCAGCAAAATATCTGAAAGCCAAATGAGAAACATAAACATGTTACTTGACTCATATCCAAGACTCAGGATGGCAACAAATCCTTGTTTGCAAATAAATCCACGAATGGTGGTTTCTGATCAAAGTGTCCAACGTTGCATGAGACCCAGAAAGTTAAGTTACACCACTGTGCAAACCACTAAAGAGCTAAGGAAGGGAACAATGAACCTAGTGGTCAGAGAAAAGACCATGAGAATTACACCCTTTTCTCGCCTTTAACATACTCACTGCTGATAATGGTCCCTGAACAGTGGTGTTCCTTTACAACTTTTGCTATTGGGTCCATCATTTCTGGCAGTGTTGCTTTGTGGCCACCCAGTGGAGTGGAGTCTTGGGGTTCACCAGTGGGGTCAGTCTTTGGAGCCCACCCTACAGCCACAATAAATGACTGCACATGATTCTTGCATTTTTGCCTCTTGCTTTCTGCCTCTTTCTTTGCCTTTCTGCTTTCCCATTTTAGTTCCCCTTTATTTTACTGGAACGTAGGTTGTGTCACCCACATACAACGACAACCTATTGCTAGGACACTGATCTAAAAAAAAAGTAGTGACTCCAATAGTGACAGTGTCAAAAAAATCTTTTTTTTTACTTCTACTCTTTTTATTTATTGGTTCTCGTGGCCTTGGTCAGAACTGGACAGCAGGTACTCAAGACTTTCTTTTTGGACTTCAGAGCTGCGTTTGTTTCTATTTTCTTAAACTGATCTAGATGCATGCTACAAATCAGTTAAGTAAAATGTATTGTTACTGATATCTCTTCATTTAATTCATTAGTAAAAGCTTTTCTAAAACTGGTTGCTGACAAAGTTCAATGTATAATAGGGCAGGTTAATCAGTAAAATACGCAGCATACAACTTCCAGCTAGCAATGGAAAGTTTACAGCCAAAGTACAGTTTTATGACTGGTTTTCACGTCCACAATAAGAGCTCTTCAATAAAAAGTATGTTCTGTTCCAGAATAATTGAATGTACTGGAGTCATAAAGCTAAGGAAGACATTTCTGAGACATCAGGAAGATGTTTTGTAGTACTTCCAAGAATTAGTTTTCTCTTGATAGAGCACAGGGTCACCTTGTACTAAAACTGCAGACATAATTACAATTTCCAGGGTCTGTTTATCAAAATCCCGTTACAAACTTTAAGTTGTATCAAGTTCATTACAGCATGAAGTTGTGTACTGGTATGTACTTCAGTGACATCTGCTGAGATTAGTAAATGTCACTGTGCTGTAAAGACGGAGTGCCTGTGATGTGAGAGACACATTAAACACACACAGAAAGATATCAGTATCTTACTACTGTCTGATTTTCACTTGTTTTAGTTTGTGAAGTAAGCCAGTTTATTTTACTAAACTATCTGAAGAAATATTATGTGTAGCGCCCCACTAGCGCCCCACAGCAAATTGAGACGGTGCTCTACCACCTAATGACAGTAAGACAGCAGCATAAGTTGTAAAAAATAGCTATAAAAAATAACACCTTATATCAGAGAAGCAAAATAGTAATGCTGAAGAGCAGGGAGCTACCAACTACTTGTTCCCTGCAAACAAGATGCAATTGAGCAAAGTTATCAAGGCAGTTGCACCAGAATTCTGGTAAATTTGCATCAACAATAATGTCGTATATGCTTTACAATACATTTATGATGTGTTCCAGACAGATTCTAGACACTTCTGTGCCACATCCGCCAAAAGGTGTGTGTCCTCGGCAAAAGGGTGTGACTTCACATGTAAAGGGGCGTGGCTTAGTTGTGCCAAAAATGCAACAAAATGTTGCTGTTGTTAGTGGCATAAAAATAAGCCAACTTAATAGTGATACATATCTAGACTAGACCGTTTTAACCGGCGCCAGATTTATCAACACTATGATAAATGTGTCACATTGTAAGACTGTCTAGTCTAACTTAAAACTGTCTAACACACACTATTGATAAATGTGCCCCAATGTTCTTGAACCTGTGTGTGGCCTCCTCTGGGCTCCATAGCAGGCGTTAATGGCTGCTATGGCTATAGTTACTCCATGATTATAACTTAATTGATCTGTATCCTATAACAAAGAGGACAACAATTCATGATTGAGTGTGGTTTTGCACATCATTTCAAGGTAGTTGAGCTGCAATACCACATGCAGCCTATGAATAAAAGTGGTGCTGAGTGTGCAAGAAAGCAGCTATGTTTTTCTAGTCCTATAGAGTTTTGACTGTGTTTGAAGGTGGAAGCTGGAACTAGAATCAAGTAGTAAGTCCACACCCTGTTACCATTACCTCTCCTCCCGTACATTCTGCCCTTACCCCAGGGGTTAACACAAGAACTTTTATTCATGTGTCCACTCCTCTTAGAAGTCATATATGATATGTGCCTTTTCACTATTACATGTAGACCGTGTTGGACTGGGATGCCTTGGGCCCACAGGTGGAGTTGATTCTAGGGGTCCACCAGTTGAGCCGTTAATGGGCCCACCGGGGGAGTTTATTTTAGGGGCCCACCCTACAGCTACTGTAAATGACTGTATATTCCTCTTTTACTCTGCATCTTGCTTTTTGCCTCTCTCTGCTTTTTTGCCTCTTCTAAGGATATACATACAGTTAAAAAAAACTCCAGGTCTACCATGCTCAGGGGCCCACCAGGGGTTTCCACTATACCCCTGTGGGCCAGTCTGAGCCTGCATGTAGAGAATATTTTTGCACTAAAGGGGTGAGAAGAAGAGCTGCACATCTAATCTCGCCATGTGCCTAATTAAACATCATATTTCATAACTCAAATGTGATGTAAATGTATATATAGCATCTAGATTGCAAAGGTTTTTTGGTCTCAAGTAATATTTGCATGTAGACATACAGTCCCTGACAGAAGTTCTACCGCTTATCCATGTTGTGGAAACCAAAGCTTATAATCTGACTTAAAATGCATCCATTGGTTTTTAGAAATGACTCATATGAAAGCTGAAACCCTCCCAAATGTGTTTTTTTAACGAAAATAAATTTGCTTCACTGCTGAAATATTGATCATTTAAGGAACACAGAAAGGTCAGATTTTGACAAGGCAAAAGTTTTGTCTCCCACAGAAAGTAATGTGAAAATCAAACAAATAATTCACTTCAAATACAAAGATATGTTTCATAACATTGGTGAATGAAGTTGTGTTGCTATATTTAATATTTTGTGTGACTTCCATGAGCTTGAAGGACTGCATCCATACGTTTCGACAATGATTCATACAATTTATTGATGAATAGCAAAGAATGCAGTCTCCCAGAGTTCGTCAAGATACTTTGGTTTTGTCTTCCAAGCTTCCTCTTTTATCCCGCCCCAAACATGCACAATGATGTTCTAGAGCACCTTGATCTTCTTTGCCTTGAGTAACTTTGATGTAGAGATGGATGTATGAGATGGAGCACCATCCTGCTTTTAAAAATTTGGGGCCCCTTTTATGATAGGGAATGTAAAAAGGTAGCTAATTTTTTCTTGAAAAAATTTTTGGGGATTGATATTTCCTTTTTTAAAAAAAGGGGGGAGGCATTTGAAAGGGGGGATATTTTGCCGCTCAGTGTGTTTTTTTGAAACTTTAAATTTAAAATTTCCCTTGTTTTTTTTCCCTTTTTTTTGGCCCGCCGTCTCTGTAGCCCGTTGAAAAATTTTCCCTGTGGGTTTTAAATTTTTATTGCAATTTACGCGTGTCAGTGTTTTTCCCAAAAAAACCGGGCTTAAAACCCTTTTCACTTTTAATAGGGTTTTTCTGAATTCCCTGCGTTTTGTTTGGCGCAAAGGTCAGTTGTATGATTTTTGTGTTATACCATTTTTTTAGTTTAAATTTCGCCCGTAGCCGTGGGCGGGGGCTGCCATATTTATCCCTATAATATTTAAAAATCTTTTAGGGGAGTCCGTGCGTTGTTTTTGCGCAAGAGTTTAGTTGTACCTATTTTTTTTTTTTACATTTATTTGATTGTTTAAAATTTCAAAATGTAGTAAGTGGTGGAAGGCCCCGCCTTTTTTAATCCCAAATTTTAAAATTTAAATTTTTTTATTTTCAGGGCCTGAACTCAGGGTTTTGGGGGCAAAGAGCCCCCGTTTACGCAAAATTGTGTTTTTAATATTTTTATTTGTAAATTTTTGCTGAAAAATCAAGGGGGTGCGAAGGCCCCCCCATATTAATTCCATTAACTTTTTAATTTCTTTATTTCATTAGTGCATCTCAGTTTTTGGGGCTAATGTTTTTTTGTTAAAGATAGTTTGTTGGAAAAAAAAATTAATTGCTTGGTTTTCCCACCCGTTTTCAGTTTTAAACTCTGGGGGGTGAAGGGAAGAACACTGTTATTTGGGGGTTAAGGGTTTTTTCAAACCCGACCGGGATTTTCACAAAATTTTGATTGAAACCCAATTTTTAAATTTTTAATCCTAGTTTAAATGTTTGGGAAAAGAAAAAAGGGGTTTAAGAAAGCTGTTTATTTGGCCCTCTTTCAATACGGACTGTCAAAAAATTTTTCATACCTTTTTAAATTTGTTTTTTTTTGAACAAGGGGGGGGGGGGGGGGGGGGGGGGGGGGGGGGGGGGGGGGGGGGGGGGGGGGGGGGCCCCCCCAAAATGCAGGTAGTTTAAACGGAAGGGAAAGGGGGGGTGTTGGACATGGAGGTAGGTTCGAGGAGAAGGTGGGTCCTTCCAGTGATGGCGGGGCAAACAAAGGAAGCCGGGGATGTCGGGTTTTCAGGACTTCAGTAAAAAGAACCCGCGTTTGCCAAAACTGTTTCTTCGGTTTGGTTTTAAAGTTAAAACCTTGGGATTTTAGCATTTTTACCCCCTCGTCCTCCCATCAGGCCAAAATTTGTCCATTCATCACGTCCCGCAAACCGTCCAAACATGAAGCGGGAAGGGAGCCCCCAAAAGTTTCAAACTCCCCAACCCCCCCAACCCCCCGTTTGGTAATCCATTTTCTTTAAGTCCTTTTTGATGGGGAAAAGCGGTTTTTGGGGGCAAAGGGTTTTTAAAAGGGTCAAGGGGGCCAAAAAGGATTTATTTTGTTGCTCCCGGGCCAAAAAAAACGCTTTATGCCATCAGAGGAGGAGGAAGGAAAAACCCGGGCAATCGCAAAAATCCCAGGCGACGGCAACGCCTTGAAGTGGCCGGGTTTCCCTTTTAGGGCCCCCAAACTCCTTTTGTTTGAAGTCAGACAAGGGGGGTCCCCCTGTGTTTGTTTATGATGATGATGATGATGAAAGGGTGGGCGGGGGGGACATTTCGGATCCCTTGTTGGTCTTTTCAAGGGAGGAAATTTGCTTGCGAGCCCTTTTATCAAGGTGGCGAGGAGGAAGATGTTTGGAAAATTGGGGTTCAGTTTCGGGTCCTGCCTCAAAAGGGAGGGGTGGTGCACAAAAGGGCCGCGGAGATTAAATTCCCCCAGGGCCCTGATCAGCCCAAACACCCGGGTCCTCACTTATCCCCCCCGTGGAAAAAGGGGCCCGGATCTCTCAAAATTGGGCCCTTTTTTGTCAAGCCTCTCTTTTTACCCAGGAAAGTCAAAATGCCGCCCCCTTTTTCTCCTTAAAAAGGGAATTTAGTAGAGGGAAAACCAAAAAAGTAGGTGTTTAAACCCAACCCCCAACATGTCTAGTTTACATTTTCGCGGGAAAGATGGTTTTTAAAATTTTAGGGAACACCTTTGGGCCAAAAAAAAGGGCCCACACCCATCCCGGGTTCCATCCACGGGCCCAACCCTTTGGGCTCCGCCTTCCCCCGGGCCCCCTTTTTAAGGCCCAAACGTTCCTCAGGGCCCATGTCCCAAGGTAAAGTTTAAGGATCAGCCCCCGCTTTTCAGCCTCCCCCTCGCCCGAAGGAAAACCAAAAAACCACCGTTTAAAGGGGGCCCCTCCCACCCCTTCTCCTTCCAACCCGTTTGACCTGCACGCGTTTTTAAATGGGGCCCCGTCATTAAACCAGGGGTTCTGTGTAACCCGGTTTGGGAGCGAAAAAAACTTTAAAACCCCAAACCCCTCCCAAAGCCAAAAAGCCTTTAATGTCGGGGTTGCCGGCTTTTGGCCTTGGAAAATTGTTTCCCCCCTTTCCCCCCCCTGGTTGGGGCAAAAGATGGGTTTTTTGCCAGTCATGGGCCCCTTTTTCCCCTTTTCCCCCCAATACAGATTTTCGGCAGGATTTCTTTTCCAAAAAAAAAAGCTGGGCCCGCCCTGGCCCGCCAGTGTCATCTTTAAAATTTAAAACGGGGTTGTCTGAAACGTGTCCGGCCCCAAAATCCATCTTTGGGGGCCAAAAGATTCCTTTGGAAAAAGTTAAACTGGGCCAAGGCCCCTAATATCTCTTGGGGTTTTTCAGCCCACTGGGGGGGAAAATTGGGGGGGATTTTTCTGGGGGGGGACGGTGGCCTCTTGGGTTGGTGCTCGCTCTTCAAAAAAATCCCAGGGATGGTGCGGGGTTTTTTTCCCCCCGGTTCTCGGTTTGAATTTTAAGTGCCCAAGGGAAAAACAAACCCTGTTTTAAAATTTTTTCTGTTTGGAGGAAAGTCAAAAACCCCCGGGGCAGGGGCTTTTTGGACGGCTCTCCGGGGAACGAGGGCCCGAGCGCTGGTGGGTGGGCCCGGTTTCCCTTGTTTCCAAGGGGCAAGGTGGTGTGCGAATTTAAAGGCGAAATCTCCGGCCGCCTTAAAAAGGGGGAGGCTGGGACAAAAATCCCTTTTCCCCGGCCCCCCGTCATGAACCCCGTCATCCCCGAAAATTTCTAAAACGCTACCCGGTGGGGGTACTGCTGAGGAAACTCGAGGTCTTTAAAACTTCCCCCCTTTTCCCCCGTTGTACCCTGTTCTTCCCCCGGGTGGCTGCGTTAAAAGGTTTAGCTCGGCCTCCCGCCAAAACCGGTTTTTCATTATTTTTCGTTTTTAACACCCCTGGAATTCCAAACCCCCAAATGCTCCAGCGATTTTGACAGCAGCGCAATGCCATAACGCAGTACGAAGTGACACATGGCCTGACAAGCAGCGGTGCGGACCTCGGGGTGTTGAACCACCGAGAGTGGAGGCAGGTGAAAGAGCTCTGCACCATCCTTGCGAGTTTTGAAGAAGCCACCAAAATGGTCAGTGCGGACAATGCCCTTCTCAGCATGAGCATTGTAGTGATCTTAGTTCTGGAACAATCGTTGGACACTATGAAACAGCAGGTCCCACCAGCGACGGAGGAGGAGACAGACACAGAGCCTTTCTCTCCGTCGAATGCAGAAGGGCCGACAGTTTCACAATTTTATCGGTCTTCAGTAGGCAGTGGTTCGGGGTCCAGGGCTAGTGCAAGGAGGCGCCTCAGCTCTCAGGGTACAGCATCTGAGGCAAGTCAGGGCTGTGTTGAAGCTGAGACGGAGGAGGAGGATGAGGTATTTCTGGACACCGACGTTACCGACGTCCCTGCCTTGGAAAGAGGTTGGCACGGATTTGAGGCGGAGGAGGAAGATCAGTTTGCTAGTGCCCCTCGACCCAGAGGCTTGGGAAGGCTCCATCTCTCACATGAGTGCTTGGATGCTCCATTTCCTCCAACATGATCCTCGCATTAAGGCCATCAAACTGAACAAGAGTTACTGGGTGGCCACCCTCCTGGATCCCCGGTACAAAGCAAAACTCAGCACTTTCCTTCCACCCATCCAAATAGAGAGTAAAATACAGGAATTGGAGACCGTGCTGATTGATTAACTGGAGACATCTGTTGCGTCTGCTTCACGTTCTTCAAATGTCATGGTGGAACAACTTCAGCAACGTGACAGCAGAAGAGTGCCAAGTAGCCGCAGTGGCAGCAGCAGCAGCAAGCATTGTGGCAGAAGCCTAATGGGTGACCTCTGGCAATCCTTATTTATCACCTCACTAATGCATGTAATGCAGGGCATACATACAACACACAGAGACCGGCTTAAGATCATGGTGCACGACTATCTGCGTCTCAACACCGATGTTTTTGGATATGTTCCGGACCCAATCGACTTCTTGGTATCCAAAATGGATGAATGGCCCGAGCTCGCTCGCCACGCCATAGAGGTGTTGTCCTGCCCAGCAGCCAGCGACATATCTGAGCGGACCTTCAGCACAGCTGGAGGAGTCATTACAGACAAACGCATCCGGCTTTCCACTGATAATGTGGATCGTTTGACTTTCATCAAGATGAAACAGGCGTGGATCTCTTATGATGTTGTGGCCCCAATTGCCGAGGTCACCGATTAGTTGCCGGTCTACTTCACATTCCTCTTCCAAAAGAAATAGTCCTCTTAAATTTTTTTCTCCTACCGGTGAAACATGTTTGGGGAGGTAAGGCATGACATTTTAAATTGCGATTTCTCACCTCTGTCTACAAAGTATGACCCGCTGCAGAGGGTGTTACATGGAAGCCTTATATGTTTTATGTCCATTGGATTAGGGATAACTGCCCAAGTAGGATGCTTGGGATCCCTTACTGGAGTTAGTAAATTACTGTATATATAAGGTTTTCCTGTTAGTAGGTGGGGTTCAACCAGACTTGATAACGGAAAGGGAGTTATTCCTTAAGAAGTAGGAAGGGAAAAATTGAGAGGTTAGAAATCAGGTTTTTAAATAGTGTGTATAGGTTAAGTACATAATAAAAGTTACGTTTTAGTGTTTTATAGATTGAGAACTGATAGAGTTTAAGTTTGCCTATGGCAAAATAGTAAATATAGTGATTAAGACCATGTTCACACAGCTTAAAATCGGTTGTATTTCAGTCCGTAATTACGCGCCGTAATGCGCGAATTATGGCTGGAATACGTCCCAGTCATTACGGTAATCCACAGTTCTCATAGAGAACTATGGATTACATCTCCTCTCCCTGCTCGGCGTATACGCGCCGCTGGTAATGCAAGTCTATGGGCCGGCGAGGTGCCGGCCCCCCGCTCCCGCCCCCGCCCCCCCCCAGCCACTCGGCGTAATTGCGGGCCGTAATTACGCCCTGCAAATACACCATGTGAACCTAGCCTAATAGTCACTCTCTCTGTTCTCTTGCGAGATTCCCATTTTATGGAGATTATTTGGTTGTGTGTATCAAGCTCGACTTCATATTCATGTTCATATTTTTAGCCACACACTTGAATGTTTATGCATTTTTTTTTTTAACAAAAGGTAACATACTGATGAAAAATTGCATGAAGATGCCCCTAAGAGTATTGAGCTGAGTGGCATTTGCACAATGTGCCAGGTATCGACTTCCAAAAAATATGTGTATGAGGGTATAATGTGATTTTTAATCTTATAATTCAGGTTTTATTTGTGGGAAAATGTACATAGCAGTGATGGGGTTAAAGGCCATGAACACCTTCACAGCTATAGAGTCCAGTACTGGGCCGAACTGGGAATAAAAATCAGCCCTGGCACTAAGCCCCCACCAGCCCACATATAATATCCGCTTACAAAATGTCCCTTGTTCTCGCACCTCGCCACTTTCTAAAATAAGCTACACTATAAAGCTGCTTTCACACGGAGCGTTTTTGGTGCGTTTTTTATGTGTTTTTGGTGCGTTTTTGTGCAGAAAGGCAGAGCAGTTAATGCTGTACATTTCTACACAAAAACACATCAAAAAATGCACCAAAACCGCTCTGTGTGAGAGCTCCCTAAAAACAAGCAATAAAGAAAAAGTGGTGCAGAGAAACCCCTAATCACAGAGTCAGGTGTGCGCTTTACAATCAGGGACAAGCCCACACTGACACTACATAAGCACAAATATAAATTACAACACCGCCAATCACATCACCAGTAGTCAGGTCACCATCACATGAATACAGCACTGATTCAACACAGAAGTAAAATGACCCCTGACAGCAGGGACTCACAGGAGACGTCATCTCTGATGGGAGTTGACATCATTACATTGCGCGCTTGCCCCACGGCCTCCTGGGAGCTGAACAGACGGGATCAGTAGATCCCAGCTGTTCAGCCTTGGCGGCGGCCTTGATGGCTGCATGGCTGGGTCAGTGACCCGGCCGTGCAGCCGTTTGGCGAGGGGGACCTGCTGGCCCCCTGGCACAGGGGTCCGGTCGCAGATGCGACCATTGCAGCCCCTGTGCGTGCTCCGGCACTCGGGGCCTGCCGGGGGGGAAACACCGCCCCCCTCGCGGCGCTCCGAGCCGGCCCTGCGGCCCGGACCCCAGCGGTCCACCGGTCAAATGCCCGGTTTGCCCTATGGACAGTCCGGGCCTGGTCCAGTACATCCAAAATAAAAAAGCTAATTTGTTCAGGTCTGTTTCTGTAGCTTCTGTATAGGCTTGTGGATCTTCATGGTAACAGACAACACACTTTCTGTAGTCTGATCCTGCAGTCATACACTTTTTTTTATTACCCCCTGCATACAAATGTTAAGTTAGCAAGATGTAAGGGTAGATAAAAGGAGTATGACCCTACACCAAAGTTTGTTGTCTGCTCTGAGAGACAAAACAGCAGAAAATTTGAAATGTAAACCTATAAAATTGTAGGTTCAGAATTATTTTAGATATATTGGGACACAAAAATATTATGAAGATGAACATAACATCTTATCATTGGATATAAAGATAAGTGATGTGATGGACACGGAGGTGGACGGCTTGTAACCATGCAGGACTCTGGCTGCAGTAGTTCCTTGTTTGGGTTAAGTTGCCATCCTTTTGTATACCAGTAAACATAGATTTTATCAAGAAATTGGTACAGAAAGTATTTTAAGCCAAAAGTAAGCTGTATTGGCTGAAACTAGAATAACAATTTAAGATTATATAATCAAATGTATTTCATTAGCAGCTTTTATTACATTGGACGGATTCTATATGGTAACTTTCACTACTAATAGCTAAAAAGTCACTTCACTACGCTTCACAGGGCGCAAAACACTTTCTAGCACACAGGAAACTGGTTTAATGACTTTATAAGTGGAACAGACCAAAGTGTTAGATATTGGACAGCTATAGTTAATGGAAAACCAAGTAAAACAGTGACTAGCAGTTACTCTCATTCTCCTCTTAAAGGCGTTGTCTCACTACAAGGATTGCTTTAAACAAGTCACTTTGCAATATGTGTCCATTAACAGTGTCCTACCTATTCTGAGATATCCCCTCTTGTATGGGCTGCATCAGCTCCTCAGGTCGCTATAGCTACAGACCTGTTTGATCTGTGCTGATAGGCTACCAGCACTGGTTTCTATAGCTACAGACCTGGCTTCTACTGTAGCCTAGTGGAAGCCAGTAAATATGCCCATTAATTCAAATTTAAACCAACAAAACATAACTGATTTAAGATGAATCATAGTAGTGAGACAACCCCTTTAAGCATTTTCTTTGCATCTCTAGTGCAGCATAGGGTATTATTAAATGGAGCATTTTTGTTTAAACCAATATTCCTGGCAAACTATTTTATTTCTTTTTTTGAATTTTGGGCAATATATATATATATTTTTATTTCGGCAGTCCTATGTGTTTAAAAATTACATTTCTCTAGCTTTGAGAAAAATCTTTTGTACGGAAAGGTAGACTAATCTCACTTTACTTCACTTCCCTACATCTCTACATAGTCTCATTACAAATAGTAGGCAATAACATAACGATTGCTCTATTGTTCACTTCACAGGGATAGATAAGATTAGACTAAACAATAAGCAATACATAAAAGGAAGATAGGGTAATCTTTTTCTGTACTGGAGAGGGGGCTTCTTCACATGTATCAGGTTATTGCTGATAATATTTACCCATTTTAGACTAAAGTCGACCAGAAAAAATGACTATCATGCAATCCTCTCACTGCTGTGTTATCAGAGCTCACAGAAGGGAAGTCAAAGAAAGAAATGTACACAGGGGAACTTTAAAAAATTATCTAAAAAACCCAACCACCCAGTGAAAGAAGATCCATACTAAAATCGTACATTGCTTGTCAATATGTGAAAAGAAATTTTGATGGTAGTGTCCCTTTAAAGACTGATGAAGTGACTCTTGAGTGATTTGTATATACCTGTTTTAGTTGATTTATGGGTTGTCTGATATGGTTCCCCTTATGTAGCCTACATTTCCGTCTGGATTGGACAGAGGGTGGAATTCCATTACAATTTACATGCTAAAAGTCCTTTTTAAGGGCGCCAAGTGACATAGAACTTCCGCTCTTGTGTCACATTGTGGAGTCTTCTGTCTATTCCTATGTGATGCAGATTCTGACAGCCTCTTGCTTGTAATTTAGAGGTTTCTCCATGTCAGCAAGCAGTAGGAGAGAACAGTTTCATAGTTTCATAGTTTGTAAGGCCGAAAAAAGACAAGACGTCCATCCAGTTCAGCCTGTTGTGCTAAGGTGTTGATCCAGAGGAAGGCAAAAAAAACCCCAATGAGGTAGAAGCCAATTGTACTCATTTTAGGGAAAAATTCCTTCCCGCCTCCAATCTGGCAATCGGAAAAATCTCTGGTTCAATGACCCCTCTCCAGAATCCTAGTCACTATAACTTGTTATTTTATTACGCTCCAGAAATGCATCCAAACCTTTTTGAATTCTGTTAGTGAATTTATCATGACAAGTCCCTCTGGCAGAGAATTCCATAGTCTCACTGCTCTTACAGTAAAGAATCCCTTTCTATGTTTATGTAGAAACTTTCGTTCCTCAAGACGTAGAGGATGCCCTATTGTTCTAGATACAGTCCTGAGTATAAATAAATCTTGAGAGAGATCACTATATTGACCTTTAACGTATTTAAACATATTTATTATGTCCCCCCGAAGCCGTCTTTTCTCTAAACTAAATAACCCTAATCTTTATAATCTTTCTGGGTATTGCAGTCCACCAAGGCCTTTAATTATTTTTGTTGCCCGCCTTTGTACCTGTTCAAGCTCTACAATGTCTTTCCTGTGCACTGGTGCCCAAAATTGTACACAATATTCCATGTGTGGTCTAACCAGTGACTTGTATAATGGGAGAGTAATGTTCTCATCATGTGCCTCTATGCCCCTTTTAATACACCCCATAATCCTATTTGCCTTGGCAGCTGCTGCTTGACACTGGCTGCTACAGTGTGAAGCTGCATTTCATAGGACACACTGGAGATTCTGCACACAGCAGATAAAAGCAGTGTAAGGCCCCATTTATACCACATTGGTGATTTCCAAACGTGGTATCCGTGGGGATACAAGGAGAAAACAAGTTCAATTCCATGGAGAACAAGAACATTCAATTTGAGAGGTGAGTCCACACACCCTTTTCATCTACCTCCTCTCCTTCTCCATGTATGTTACCCATGTATGCACAGGCATGTGCTTTTAGCCTATTGAGATTATGCTGCAAGGAAAAAAACTGAGAAAGGTATGCCACACATTAGTGCACACACTCTGACATTTATAAATACCAACCAAGATACTTTTTACAAATATTTTAAAATACAATATGTATTTATGATATCTATTTACATTTTTGTGGTTCCCACTTATTTCTTGATTTCTTACCCTATAAGACAATGTTGTACACAGCTGTGACCCTGTATGTATGATCCCTCTTTACAAGTCAGGCAGTCTGTGTAATGTCTCCCAGTGCAAGTCCTACAGCTTTCATAGCAGCGGCTACATTGCTTTTCAGCTTCTGTATAATATCCATCAGGACAGGTGTTCACACAGGTAGCATCTGAGGAATCCAAAAAATTCAGACATAAGAGACAAGTGATGATAGTTCCTGGTATATGTAATCCTATCTAGCTTTCATCCTCAGAGAATTAAAATAAACCATTATTAGTCTTTCAAAATGTTCTCTATAACAGCTTTTCATAGAGGCAGGCCATACAATTGTAAGGGAATGCCCTGAACTGTTTCTTTTGTCTCTCAATGCACAGTTATAGCATATAACTGCAGCCACCACTACGTGGTGCTCAACTGTAGTTGTATGAACTTATACGCAGTAAGCCCCCCTTAGTGGTGGCTGGCGGCAGTCACATTTATCATTTTATTCTATTTCTATGTGAAGCAGGGGATTTAGAGCTCTTTGGGAGAATATATTAAAGCCTTTGTGCCAGTTTTCTGACTAAATAAAAACCTTGCACATTTTAGCACACACCAAGGGCGGCATTTATGAACGTGGCTCCGTCAGAAGTCTGGCGTGTTTTCAGCCCGACATCAGACGCATTACTGAAATACCAGTATCAGGCGCATTACACTTTGTAATGCGTCTGAGATCGGGGGCATGCGGGTGGCGGGGCGCACTAGAACTGTACGAAGCTATAGATTTATAACTTCAGTATGGCCATTCTAGGCGCATTACTGCTGGAACAGGTATATCACTTTCAAAGCAGTTTACCTGAGCCCGAAATGTCGTCTTAGCGCTAGAATGCGCCTGATTTATGACCTGCAGTAGAGCGGGTTCATAAATCAGACGCATTCTGTGCTATAATGTGCATGAAATTTGACGTTTAAATGCCAAAATTCATACATGTTGCCCCAAATGTTTTCTCATTTTGTGCTGTTCAATGTATTTTTTAAATTTACTATAATTTATACCAGACACTGACAAACATTATAGCAGAAATTCACTATTTTAGTTTGTGGTGCACGGACCACCAAAGATGCACTAAATGTGTTAAGAGGGGTACCACATCTTACTTTGACACTTTTCAGTTAGAGATCGGCATATACAAAGATGCCATTCTTAATATACCTACCCCTATGCATTTGAAAATGTAGCTTAAACTACTATAAAGATATGTTGCAAAATTATAGGGTTCTGATTACAAGCTGTGTATTATTCTGAAGTATAGGTAGCTGTGAAAAAAGGATGTGGTCTAGTGGACAGAAAAAAAAATCTATAAAAATGATATTGGTATAAATACTGTATATGCCTTCTGAAAAGTGGCATAAGTCTAACATGCTTAGAGAGTGACATGTTATCATGTTATAATGTAACAATTTTAACAAATTTTGCACTTTTTGACTAAACAATACATTTATGCACACTACAAAAATATTGATAAACCTCATTCATTTTTTTATTATAAAAGGTACTTCCATAAACATGTCAAGAGCCAAACTTGTAGACTTTGACAAGACCAGACAACTCTTCCTTGAGAGATGATGTTGGGGGAGAAGGAAGGGCCAATGGTGGCTTCTTCTCTATCCATTGAGAATGCATGAGTATGGTGGGATCATTTGGATGACAGCTATTGATGGAGTATGAGCACCTCTACTTTGTACAAAAAAATGTAAAGTTTATGGGTAATAGCTGTCAGTAGTGACCATCAGAGCGAATATGAAACAAGATATTTTACTATGGTTACGAATGGCAAGAACCCGCCAGCCATATCATCCTCTCCTGCTTAATAGATCAGATGAGGCTGTTGCTTTGCAACTGCCTTAAATAACTCTCTGGACTATCAGCTGACCATGCTGCACACGTGAGCTTGATTATTGGGGAATGGTTAATTGCTAGCCTTCTATAATGCGGAGTTTCACTGTCTCTAGCATTCAGTCCTGTTTTGGTTAGTTATCTGTTCCCAGTTTGGTAGCGTTCTGTTTTGTTTCTCTGTTGCTGGTGTTCTGCCCTTTGTCAGTCTCGCAGTGTGTTCTATGCCTGAGTTCAATTTGGTGGTTCTGTGCTGTTTTGGTAAGGGCAGCACAGCTGAGAGACATTGATAGGATTATAGTCAGTCAGGGCCGCCATACAGGGGGTACAACCAGTACTCCCGTATGGGGCCTGGTGGAATAAGCGGGCCCGCGGCAAGCGGGCCCTTTTATTCCTCACGGCAGAGCGGGGCCCGGCGGCAGTGCCGTCGCTCCCCGGAGCCCGGCTGCGCATCCAGTCCCTGAACGCCCGGGACCTGCGTCCCGAGCGCCCAGAGACTGGCCTGGGACTTGGGGACTAATGTCCCCAGCTCTCGGGGCTGCGCGGTGTCAGCGGAGCACAGCGCCACTAGCGCTGCGCTCCGCTGATCTCCCTGGCAGGCTGAAGGCGCTAGGCCTTCAGCCTGCCGGGCGCCGGCCCCTACTGCTGACGTAGGTGCGCGGTGACGTCACTTCACCGCGCCGCCTATGCAGCGCCGCAGTAGGAGACCGCGGGAGCACGGAGCGGCGGGAGCCGGAGCGAGAGGCAGGTAAGTGTTGGGTGTTTTTTTTTATAGATAAGCGGCCCTGGCTGCCTATATCTAAAGGGGGCCCGGCTACCTACATCTAAAGGGGGCCCTGCTACCTACATCTAAAGGGGGCCCTGCTACCTATATCTAAAGGGGGCCCTGCTACCTATATCTAAAGGGGGCCCTGGCTACCTATATCTAAAGGGGGCCCTGAGGCTACCTATATCTAAAGGGGGTCCTGGCTACCTATATCTAAAGGGGACCCTGGCTGCCTATAACTAAAGGGGGCCCTGGCTGCCTATATCTAAAGGGGGCCCTGCTACCTATATCTAAAGGGGGCCCTGGCTGCCTATATCTAAAGGGGACCCTGGCTGCCTATATCTAAAGGGGGCCCTGGCTGCCTATAACTAAAGGGGGCCCTGCTACCTATATCTAAAGGGGGCCCTGAGGCTACCTATATCTAAAGGGGGCCCTGAGGCTACCTATATCTAAAGGGGGCCCTGGCTGCCTATATCTAAAGGGGGCCCTGGCTGCCTATATCTAAAGGGGGCCCTGGCTGCCTATATCTAAAGGGGGCCCTGAGGCTACCTATATCTAAAGGGGGCCCTGGCTACCTATATCTAAAGGGGGCCCTTGCTTCCTATATCTAAAGGGGGCCCTGGCTGCCTATATCTAAAGGGGGCCCTGGCTGCCTAACATCTAAAGGAGGGCCCTGACTCTACCTAACCTCTAAAGGAGGGCCCTGACTCTACCTAACCTCTAAAGGAGGGCCCTGACCGCCTACAAACTAAAGGGGACTTAAGGCTAGGTACCCACCAACCTAACTGTTGCCGGCCTACCAACTTATCCGGCGGGTGTCTACCTACCTAAATAGGGCCTATCTAATTACCTGGGGCCTTGCCCATTTGCCAACCTACCTAAGGTCTTGTCTACCTACCTGGTAATATAATTGTTAGGGGAGCAGCCCATAGTTGTAGCATAATCTTCAGGGGGTTAGTCCTCTCCCCACCCTCCAACCCCTTAGGATACTAGACCTCTAAGTTATGGCTTGTACTCGCTCTCCCACCCATGGGTAGTTTTTACAGAGGTGAGAATAGGTAAAGAAATGCTTGAAAATTGAGGATTCTAAGATATTTGTGTGTAATTTCTGCAGGGATGAGTTGTGGCCGGGACATGTCATCATGGCGGTGTGGAACGGATGCAGAAGAAAAGGGAATAAGAACGACTCATGAGAGAAGAGAACGACTCCTCAGATAAGACGTCTCCGGTGAGTCCCTGATTTCAGGGGTTATTTTGCTTCTATATTGGATCAGTGCTGTATTCACTGTAATGTGATGTGACCTGAGCTGGTGTCTGACCTCTATGTGGTCTCTATATGGTGGTGTTGTAGGTTATACCTGAGCTGGTGTCTGATCACTATGTGGTCTCTACACTCACCGGCCACTTTATTAGGTACACTTGTCCAACTGCTCGCTAACACTTAATTTCTAATCAGCCAATCACATGGCGGCAACTCAGTGCATTTAGGCATGTAGACATGGTCAAGACAATCTCCTGCAGTTCAAACCGAGCATCATTATGGGGAAGAAAGGTGATTTGAGTGCCTTTGAACGTGGCAGGTTGTTGGTGCCAGACGGGCTGGTCTGAGTATTTCAGAAACTGCTGATCTCCTGGGATTTTCACGCACAACCATCTCTAGGGTTTACAGAGAATGGTCCGAAAAAGAAAAAACATCCAGTGAGCGGCAGTCCTGTGGGCGGAAATGCCTTGTTGATGCAGAGGTCAAAGGAGAATGGGCAGACTGGTTCGAGCTGATAGAAAGGCAACAGTGACTCAAATAGCCACCCGTTACAACCAAGGTAGGCAGAAGAAGCATCTCTGAACGCACAGTACGGCGAACTTTGAGGCAGATGGGCTACAGCAGCAGAAGACCACACCGGGTGCCACTCCTTTCAGCTAAGAACAGGAAACTGAGGCTCCAATTTGCCCAAGCTCATCGAAATTGGACAGTAGAAGATTGGAAAAAACGTTGCCTGGTCTGATGAGTCTCGATTTCTGCTGCCACATTCGGATGGTAGGGTCAGAATTTGGCGTCAACAACATGAAAGCATGGATCCATCCTGCCTTGTATCAACGGTTCAGGCTGGTGGTGGTGGTGTCATGGTGTGGGAATATTTTCTTGGCACTCTTTGGGCCCCTTGGTACCAATTGAGCATCGTTGCAACACCTTGTGGAATCTATGCCACGAAGAATTGAGGCAGTTCTGAAGGCAAAAGGGGGTCCAACCCGTTACTAGCATGGTGTACCTAATAAAGTGGCCGGTGAGTGTATATGGTGGTGTTGTAGGTTATACCTGAGCTGGTGTCTGACCTCTATGTGGTCTCTATATGGTGGTGTTGTAGGTTATATCGGCGCCGGTATAATGCCAGCGTACATGTGTCCCTGATTGACCCTGTGATAGGAGTTAGACTTTTAATTTCTTGCTGGTATTTATTTTAGAAGGTGGTGAGGTGCTTGACCAAGGGAAATATGAAGGGGATATTGTATTTGGGCTGGTGGGGGATATGGATGGAGCTACTTAGTCCTGTGTCTATGATATGTGAGACAGACAGATATGTGACTTCAGGGCCGCCAACAGAAATTTCAGGCCTACAGCTGAAGCACCTGGGCCCCCCCCCCCGTTAAACCCCGCCCCCAGCAACCCGATCGCCCCACCCTCAGCAACCCGATCACCCCGCCCCCAGCAAAATAAAACCGCCCATTTTACCACATACTACAGTGTGCAAAAAAGAATTGTATTGTGTAGTACAATGTAGTCACATATCTGTCTGTCTCACATATCAGAAACAGGGCTAAGTAGCTCCATCCATACCCCCCACCCCACCGGCCCACATACAATATCCCCCTCCACCCACATACAATATCCCTCCACCCACATACAAAATCCCCTCCACCCACATACATATCCCCTCCACCACATACAATATCCCTCCACCCACATACAATATCCCCTCCACCCACATACAATATCCCCTCCACCCACATAAATATCCCCTCCAGCCACATACAATATCCACCCCCCACCAGCCACATACAATATCCCCTCCCCCCCACATACAATATCCCCTCCACCCACATACAATATCCCCCTCCACCCACATACAATATCCCCCTCCACCCACATACAATATCCCCTCCCCCCACATACAATATCCCCCTCCCCCACATACAATATCCCCCTCCACCCACATACAATATCCCCTCCACGTTTCCCTTGGTCACGCACCTCTCCACCTTTCTAAAATAAACACCAGCAAAAAGGAAAAGTGTAACTCCTATCACAAGGGTCAGGTGTTCCCTCTTTTACTATCTGGTACACATGTACACTGCCACTATACTAACGCCGATATAACCTAAAACACTGCTATATGGAGACCATATAAAGGGCAGACCCCAGCTCAGGTCACCATCACATTACAGTGAATACAGCACTGATCCAGTAAAGTAGTAAAAAAACCCCCTAAAATCAGGACTCACGGAGACGTCCTATCTGAGATGTCGTTCTCTTCTCTCATGAGTCGTTCTCTCTCCCTTCCCTTCTGCATCCGTTCCACACCGCCATGAGGACTTGTCCCGGCCACCACTCATCCCTGTAGAAATTACACACAAATATCTTAGAATCCCCAATTTTCCAGCATCTTTTTACCTATTCCCACCTCTGTACAAACTGCCCAGGGGTGGGAGAGCCTTAACATATAGGCCTAGTATCCTAAGAGGTTGGAGGGTGGGGAGAGAACTAACCCCACTGGAGATAATACTACAACTATGGGCTGCTCCCCTCTCAATTATATTACCAGGTACGTAAAGACAAATGGCAAGCCCCAGGCAATTAGATAGCCCTATTTAGGTAGGTAGACACCCGCCGATAAGTTGGTAAGCCGGCTACCGTTAGGTTGATGGGTACCTCGACCACGAGTCCCCTTAAGTGTAAAGGCGACCATGTCCCCCTTTAAGCGTATAGGTAGAAGTCAGGGCCCCCATTTAGGGTTAGCTAGGTAGCCAGGGCCCCCTTTAGAGATAGCTAGGTAGCCATGGCCCCCTTTAGAGATAGCTAGGTAGCCAGGGGCCCCCCTTTAGTGATAGCCAGGGACCCCTTTAGTGATAGCCTGGGACCCCTTTAGTTGTCTCCAGGGGACCCTCCCCTTTGAGGTGATATCCAGGCCCCCTTTAAGTTTAGCCAGGAACCCGATGTAGTTGTAGCCAGGGACCCCTTAAGTGATAGCCAGGGATTTATTGTAGCCGGGCCCCCCTTTAGTGTTAGCCAGGGCCCCCCTTTAGTTGGCCAGGGGACCCCTTTAGTGAACCAGGGCCCCCCTTTAGTTGTGCCGGGGCCCCCTTTTTGGATACCGGGGCCCCCCCTTTATGAAGCCGGGGCCCTTTTAGTAAGCCAGGGATCCCCTTTAGTTGTACCGGGCCCCCTTTAGTTGGCCAGGGCCCTCTTTAGTGAAGCCAGGGACCCCTTTTTTGTAGCCAGGGCCCCCTTTTGTAGCCGGCCCCCCTTTTAGTGAACCCGGGGGACCCCTTTAGTTGTAGCCAGGGCCCCCTTTAGTGATACCCAGGGACCCCTTTAGGAAACCCGGGGCCCCTTCTTTATAAAAATTTAAAAATAATTAAAAAAAAAACAAAAAGCAGCCACTTACCTCGCACCTGCTCCTGTCCGGCCGTTGACTGCCGCCGGCTCCGTACTGCCGCCTGCATAGGGGGCGCGGTGAAAATACGTCACCGCGCCGCCTACGTACAGTAGGGGCCGGCGCCTGGCACTAAGGGCCCACGCCTTCAGCCTGCCGGGGGTCAGCGGGCGGCGTTGTGGCGCTGTGCTCCGCTGACACCGCGCAGCCCCGAGGTCGGGGCATTAGTCCCGGCTAAGGGCCGGTTCCCTGGGCGCTCGTGACGCAGGGCCCGGGCGCTCAGAGAGTGGATGCGCGGCCGGGCCCCGGGGACACTGCCTACGGGGCCCGCAGGATCTTGGGGCAAACACTGTGGGTAGTCCGAGCCTGGTTCAGCGGCTGCGCCGCCGGGCCCCGCTCTGTCATGCGGAATAAGGGGGCCCACCTGCGGTGGGCCCCTTTTCCACGGGCCCCATACGGGAGTACTGGTTGTACCCCCTGTATGGCGGCCTGGGGTGACTACTTGATATTGTATTTCCAAAATAATTTTCTTTTTTTGCACCTGTATTTTGGGTTTTAAATAATTTGGCCCCATTTAGTTCCGAGAGGCCGTTTTTTTGCGGGGGGCGGGGGGATGGGGTTGGTGGGGGCGGGTCGATCAGGTTGCTGGGGGCGGGGTTTACAGGGGGGGGCCAGGTGCTTCAGCTGTTTGGGGCCCTGAAATTTTTGTTGGCGGCCCTGTAGTCAGTGGCAGAATAGGATCGGGGGAGAAGGGGATCCGATGTTAGAGCCAGCACTTAAGACAGGTAAGGGACGGAGTTAGAGAAAACTAGTTGTCAGGGTCAGGTTTTTCGATGTTTTGCATCTAGATTTAACCAATTTGTCCTTCCATCTCCATGCATGCTCTTGTCATTGTCTGTCGTTCCGTCCATCATCTACATTTATTTTTGATATATGCTTTGTAGTGCTCACATAGGACTACTGGTTGCATCATTTCCGTTAAAAGTTTTATTGCTGTTCATATCAACTAGCGTCATTACAACTAAAAAGTAAGAAACAAAACAGCAAAAATCATGCTACTTTTATCATTGTGTTTAGACTCACTCAGAAGGAAAGAGTTCTCTTTGCAGCTCAGGCAGTGATGCTCAGTGGCTCCTGTACATCTCAAGCATTTCTTATGACATGGCAGACAGACTCCGTGTTCATCTGAATATTCGTGAAGCCTGCACACCTTATATGGAACACAGTGGCCCTGGTCATTTTTATTTAAACCTTCATTACATTCATCACAAATGCTCGAGCTTTGGCAAGTCTTGCAACTGGAGTCACAGTCTAAAAATGTGAAAAGGATGAAATGATAAAAGTAATGTTTTCACACACAAACTAAAGGCTTTAAATGACAGACTTTTCATCAACGCTACCTAGACAATGTCTTTCCCCTGTTGGACTGAAGGTTCCTTGTGGACATCTACCAAGACATTCACCGTTATATAGGAAAAACTTAGGACTGCTGCATTTCTCACAATCATCTGGATCAGACCCACTGCATTTTGCACACGTGAGATCACAAGGCACACAGATGTCATCTTCACCATAATATCCATCAGGACATGAGCTTAGACATCTGTCTTCATGGAGAAAATATTTTGGCAAGCATGCTGAAAAAGGCAATAAACCATAAATAGTATTTAGGTTTCACTTTTCATGTTATTATCGCTTTATTCTTTACAGACATGGAACCATCAATGTAACATATCTTTATGTTAAATAAGGCAGGGCTACAACGGGGTACAGATGTCTCCCTAGTGATCATACTAGTCAGCTCAGATTGTCACAAGTGAGTGGGGAACAATGCCATGTACTAGAGAATCAGAGCATGGTGATAGCTTTAAGTTAATGTTCAACAGAACTAAATACAGGCTCCTCACTTAAAGGGGTTGTCTCATCTCAAAGTTTCATAGGATGAACGAATGAAATAATGCTGCTTTGCTCTGTCACTTCCTGGTCAAGCTGTCTGTAATTAGCATATGAGCTCTGTGTATTCAGACTTCTGCTAATCAGATAAATCTCATGCTGTCAGGACCAGGGAAGCTTCTGAGTTAAAGTAAACAGCAGTAATTACTGGCTTTTGTCTGAAAGATCAGATAACAAACAAGCTCTCACTGTCCGGAGTTCTGTGCTTTCACCACCTGTGGAATGAAGTCACTCCCTGCTATCAGATAGAACAAACAGCAGGAGGGGGGTGGAGTACACAGGTCAGTCACTTGGGGAACCAGAGAGCTCAAAAGGTGATAAAAACACTTTTAGATCCTTAACAAAAAATGAACAACACACTATATTTGGAAAACATCTTTATTTAGTGTTCCCAACATGTTAAAAGCTAATTTTTGTAGCGAGACAACCCTTTTAAATTGTAAGCCTGATTGGTCAGGGTGCTTTTTCTAATTGTAATTCTCTTGTCTGTATAAAATATATATAAAATATATAAAATATATGGATTTGACATAAGTAGTACTTTTGCTGCAGAGAACCTCTAAACAGCAGGTATACAAATTTTTTTTAGATTTAACTTATTGTAGATCTAGAAAGAAAGTTGTACTATAATCTACCATAGTTGTTCTTAAAACTGAGAAAGAAACCCTTGACGATAAACTGATCCCAAAGTGTCTATTTGCTGGGACCCCCAATGATCAGCTGTAATCTGTGAGAACTGGTCAGTAAATATAGGGCCACCATGAGGTAAACTAAGCATTAAAAAGTGCCTTTTTTAATCCATGGATTGTGTAATGCTGAGACACTCTTTGTATCCTCTCTCCATTCTGGCCAAGAGACTAGAAACCCTGAACAGGTGACCCTTTTGGGATGCACCCACTATGACCCTGATAACAAAGTATTGTTTTTTTTGCTCCACAAGTTATAGTGAACAGGATTCTAGAGAAGGGTCGTTGATCCACGGATTTATTCTGATTCCCAGATTGGAGTTGGGAAGGAATTTTCTCCATAAAATGAGGACAATTGATTTCTACCATGGGGGATTTTGCCGTCCTCTGGATCAACACTTTAGCACAATAGGCTGAACTGGAAGGACGCCTGTCTTTTTTTTGGTCTTACAAACTATGTAACTGTGTATGTTACTGGGTTCTGAAAGCAATAACTTCTTAATTTGTTTTTGGAAGGAAAAGTGGGGAATAAAAAAACAGCCATTCTGTCATTATTTTTTTGCAACTTTTATATAGAACATTAACCACGAGGTGTAATTGATGTTTACTTTAATTTGCGGGTTTTTACAATGTTTTTCATGTTTTACTCCTTTTGCATAATTCAAAGATTTAAAAAACAAACAAAGACCTCCTCCCAAAAACTGTGGTTTAGTGCAGCTGCATTCTGAAGGCTATAACATGTTTTTAGCCACGAGTGCAGCTTAATGAGGAACTGTACTGTAAGATGAACTGTAGCTTTCAATGGTAATATTTTGGGGTACATAGAACTTTGATTAACTTTGGGGGAGGAACGATGATAAAGCTCCCCACAATTTTGCCTTAATTATTTTATAATAACGATGAGCTGTTTATATTTTTTAAAATGTTTTACATCTAAAAATATTTTGTAAAAGAAAAAACATTGGGCTTTTATTATTTTATAATAACGATGCGCTGTTTAGCTGTTTACATTTTAAAAATGATTTACACATAAAAATATTTTGTAAACGAAAGGTTTGTTTTTTTTAAGGATTTTTAAAAATTATTTCTAAACATTTTATTTGATTTGTAAATTTTACTTATTCCCAGTGATCAGTGACTCCTATATTGCAGTGTTTTAAGCCTGTCAGTGTCACATGGAAACCCATTGGCATCCCATGATTGCACGGAGTCGGTGCTCATGGGGTGACAGAGTGAGCCTGAATGTTGCAGCAGTAATATAAAATTGCTGTTCCTGGCTGTAATATGTAGTTAACACCCGCTGCGGATGGTGCAGGCACAGCCCTATACATGTATGTTGCTTTAGGCTAACTGCATAGCACAAGATAAGTTGTTTTGTGCCAAGGAGTTAGGTAGAGTTTGTAACGAAAATTTTCCTAGTCATCCTGAATCCTGCATTTTACTTGCATCACTAGTAGATCATCAGTGGACTAGGTAATAAAGACTTCAGAAAATTAAGCTGTATAAATAACTGTATAACTAAATGGCTAAGCTGAAACTTTTACAATTTAACAGGACAACTGACCTAAAGCGGATCTGAGGGCAGCATAAAATAGGGGGGTTAAAATGCAGAGTTCAGTATATATAGATTTATAGACTTGTGAATCTTGCGCTCCGTCCTCCCCTCTAAGTGGTCAGTCAACAGTATGTGGACTGGGGAAACTGGACCCAAAACTCAGTCTAGTCCTGGCAGCATTAAAACATTTTTGCATGAAAATATATAATCTAGTCACAGAATACTAGCTCAGTGCCTCTCCCTATAACTTGAGTATCCAAGGGTTGTCTCACAATGCTGTTTTACAAAGCCACAAGCAGCTTCAGGCTCTCACTTCTTGGTAAGGCTGTGGATGGTTCAATGGCAGTGACTGACATATCTTTGATCCTGTTACAGTGACATGACTGCAAGAAGTTTGCAAACTGTAGTGCACAAGGCTTATCCTTATCTTATCCTTTTGTAGCCATGATTATTAAAAACATAACACTCGTGAATGGCAGGGAAGACTAAGCTCACTTTACTGTAGTTGCTGCTTTTCTCTACGCAAAAAGAAAAATTTTGAAGCTAGTGTCTCTTAAAGGCTCTGGGAAAACTCAAAACTGTGCCTGCTTGAAATAATGAATTAATTGAATTAAATTGATTAATGATCTGATTTGATCTCTCCGCCCTATTATTTATAAAACAGATAAAGAAAAATTCAGTTGTACCTGTACAAATTTGTTCATGCACACAAGTCAAGCAGTCCGCAGGACAGTGTTTGCAGATGCCATTGATTGCTGTGAACTTGGCTGGGCAGTTAACCATACATGTGGCTTGTTGTAGTACTTTCGGAGCATGGCATGACAAGCAATAATCTGAAGTTTTTTCACAGGTTCTGCAGTCTTCATCACATTCTGTACATCCCTGTCCTTGGCCAAAGAAACCTCTGAGCCAAGCAGTGGTGAAAGAAAACACATCACAATATATTTACTTTAATAATATAATACACACAAATACACACACTTTTCAACCATAATATTAAGGGCGACATGTCTGAAAATTGGTGTAGCCGTGGCAGATTTTAGGCCCATTTAATCAGTGTAAAGTGTGCCTGAAAGTACGATACTTTCAAAAATCTGGCATGTGGTATACCATGCATAGTAAACTTAATGCACCGAAAAAGGCGCATTGCGCAATTGTGGAGCTTAGTGTATCATTGCTAGTGTATGTAATGTTCCTATCGAGGCACATTGTGTAACGGAGGTTCATAACATATCATTACTAGTATATGTAATGCGCCTAAATAGGCGCATTGGGTTATGGAGGTGACCCGCGTATCTTGCTTTCTATATGTAATGCGCCTTTTTAGGCGCATTATACGCTGGGCATGACACATTGTAATGCGCCTAAAAAGGCGCATTACATATAGTAGCAATGAGACGCTGTTTTTTTAATTTTTTTTATATTTTTGGTATATTACAGTTCATTTATATCGAGAATATGGCATCAAAAGTGTTTTTGGTGCAAAATAGACCAAAAAACCGAAGCTTGCATATTGGGACATGTCGTCCTAAATGTTTAGTTTCCTCTTGTGTCACCAAACAGCTGTGACCTAGCTAAGCATGGCTCCACAAGACCACTAATGCTGCTGTATGGTAGCTGCAGCAAAACCTTTAAGTCCTGTGAGTTGCCTCTGTGGATCAGACTTGTTTCTCCAGTACATAACCAAATTTTTTTACTGGTGAGATGTGGAAAATTTGGAGCCAAGTCAACACCTTGAACTCTTTTTCATGTTTCCCTAACCATGCTACTAGGGAA